>JAKSZU010000001.1:73195298-73467798 GCA_026018925.1 Tupaia tana
ATTACATGGAAGCTCCTCTCAGCTCTCCTTCATCTTTCTGCTATTTCCATATACATACATGCCTTTATTTAACACACATTTTGAAAACCTTCGTATGAGCCAGATGTTGTTCTGAGTGCTGGGGATGCTATACAAGTCGGACAAGCTTCCTTTGTTAGAAGAATTCACATTTAGTTTCATTAATCTTGCTGTAACATTCAAAATTGGCCATGTACAGGCTTTTCTCTTAGAATAACACTTCTCAGACATGGGCAGGCATCTGAATCACCTGGTGGGCTTGTAAAGCACACAGTGCTGCACCCCATCCCCAGAGTTTCTGACGCAGTAGATCTGGGGTGGAACCTGAGAGCCTGATATGACGGGGACCGTACTTGGAGAAAGGCTGTCTCCAATCATTTTCAAGTTGTATTCTTTAGACATAAGAACAAAATGACACTCCTCTTCCAGGGGTAAGAGAATCTAACCATCACCAACTAGAATACATCCACAGTTTTTTATAAAGGGGGTAATAGACTCTTAAAGTGGCCATTAAGTTTTCTGCCAATATCCTACACTTTCTTGCTGCACGGTCTTCATCTACCCACCTGGTAACACTCCAACCTGGGCTCAACTGTCTTCATGACCGTCCCGCGGTCTGCTAGGTCCTACTGGAGTGAATCACAGTCGAGGAGACTAGCGTCACCATAAGTTCATGTTTATGGTGCTTGTGGTTATGAGCAGTTCAGCCCTGCTCAACAAACCTATTGGCTGGTCTATCAACACTCCATTTTCTCCCATCCTCCAGTCTCTGACTCTCTGGTATGACTCCTCACTATTGGCAGATTATACATTTTTTTCATTATAATTTTGTGGAGGAAAAAAAAAAAAGCAACTTCAGAGAAGAACCTTAATTTCCTGCCATCAAACAAAACAAACCAAAAAAATTGCCCCAAGCCAACAATTCCAAACTTTTTTTGAATTAAATGGAGTTAGTGTCCTCCAGTTTTCCAGCTGTCTCTGCAACCTCCTTCCTGAAGACCTAGTTACAAATTATTGTATCCCTCCAGTATTCATCAGTTCTCTGCGTTTGCTGGTGCCTTTTTTGTTGGTATTTTCATATGCCCAACTTCTCACAATGAGAAACAGAAGTTAAAAGGAAGGAAGGAAGGAAGGAAGGAAAGAAGGAAGGGAGGGAGGGAGGGAGGGAGGGAGGGAGGGAGGGAGGGAGGGAGGGAGGGAGGGAGGAAGGAAGAAAGAGCACTGAAATATCCTTGATTCCCATCCCTGTCCAGTTACCACTTTTTCTCCACTATCACCCAAATCTCTTCACTGATTTGTTTTTATTTCCTCACCTTCTACTCCTTCTTCAATCCACTGCAGTCTGGCACCTGCCAAGATCAACAGAGACTTCCAGGTCACCAGATCTAAGGGGTAGACTTTTTGCTTGACTTCTTAGTCTGACACTCCTCATCTCTCTCTCCAATGTCCCCTTTCCCATTTGCCCACTTTCTTGATTCTATGAATAACTCTCATTCTATATTATTTACTGTCCAGATCTCATTCATTCTACCTCCAGAATAGCTTTAGAAACTCTCCAATTCTCAAGCCAGCAGGTGGCATGGTGGTTGGGATGCTGGACGCTCCCACGTGGCTGACCACGGTTCAAGTCCCAGACCTGGTAGCTTACTTTATCACCTTCCCTCTCTTTCTGTGTCTCTCTCTGGTCAAATTTAAATAAATAAATGAGTAAATTTTTAAAATTAAAATAAGTAATTAAAAAACTCTCTCTACTTTTATTCCCTGCTAAAAGCAACCATGTTCTTTCATCTGAACCTCTGTGAACACCTTCAAGCTAGTCTTCCTATAATTACACTCAGCCAACTGCCATTGTCTTCCAGTCTCCTCTGTGGATAGCCTGGAGTCTTTCCTGTTCCTCACATAGAATAAGCTTTTCTAGGTTAGTCCACCTAGAAGATGCTCTGTCCTTTCCACACCAGGCTCTTGACTTCTGTTCTTGGTGTGACTTCCTTTACCTGCTATACCATATGAGAGCTTTCCCAGAACACTCAATACCCACCCTATCTACCAAATACTCAATTACTTGTCTTCTCCTACAAGGTTTGCAAGGGTAGCAAGCATTTCTCTTTCAGTCCATGTTTGTCTCGTGGAATAATGTAACTGCCATAGCCCAGCGAGGTATCTGACATATAATACGTATTAAACCCATTCCTGAATGAATTATTGGATCCATGAATAAAATTTCACTTATATAAGCGTACGTTTTCAACCATGAAAGTGCCTCATTTCTACCATAGGATCTACATCTATTTCTACTATAGTAGATCCTATGGTAGAAATAAAAAAAATACCATCTGTGGTCATAAAATAGCCTATCACAAGATTTACACTTCTGATAGCAAAGGTTAACTGTGTCATTCAACATGTGAAGCCCTGGGCTGAACCTTTCCATGCGTTATTTGGCCTTGATTCTTTTGTGAAGGATCATAAACCTTCATTTATAGGTTAGCAAATTAAATCCAGAGAAGCTGAGTAACTTGTCCAAAGTCATCAGCTACCAAATGGATGACCCTGATTCAAACTGAGATTTCCGTGATTGCAAATCCTGTTTTCTTAAGCACTCTCTGTTCTCTGGATCTTGGTAAGGAAGAAGACGGGAGCCAAAATTCCTTCTGCTAAGCAAAAGCCATGAAGTTGTGAAATAATATTTCTGAGACAACCAGTGAGCCAAAAGAAAACAACAGGAGATACAAATCTGGATATTGCAGCACACAAAAGACAATCTTGAGATGAATGTGTTTTCAATTTTCAAATGACAGTCCATTGATGTAATTGACAATATTAACTGGTTAAAGAAGAAAAGCCATACTCCTCTGGACACAGAAAAAATAGTTAGTAACTCCACACCCATGAATGATTCAAAAAGAAAATGGAAACCTTTTCACAAACAGGGATAGGAGGAAACATGACACAATCGTAAAATATTAGAGCTTTCTCTTGAAAATAAGAACAGTCAAGGATTCTTATCTCTATGTCTACAGTTCTCGTGTCTATCCACATCTACATGTCTCAACTGCCTTCATCAGTGTACTCTGCTGGCTAGGCCTGCTGTTTTCATCCCAGATCAAGAGGCTTGAAAAATGCACTGGGCACGTGGGCGTATATGTCCTGAATCCTGAAATGCTGCTGCCAGCTGCTTGGGGAGCTTGCATCTCTTTAGGACGTGTGCTGATGTCCATATGTATTTCTAAAAATCTCTCTAAAATAAAAAAGAAGTATGTATGAACTTATTCTCCAAGGGGGTGAATCCATCAGCTAGAGGAAGACATGATAAAACTAGCATAGCAGGTACAGGACATGAGCAGGGCCAGTTCAATAAACAGTGCTGAGGAATAGTATATCCATACAGAAAAAAATGGAGTTGGTTCACAACATCACATCTTACATGAACGTTTCCTACTGTGTGATATAGCAAGTCTTTGTTTTCTTCCAAATAAGCAGCATTTATTAAATAAGCATACTTTTCCCACTAAACTGAAATACCACTGTGTCACAGGAAAAGTGTATATACACATTTGAATTGTTTTTGCTCTCTCTTCTTTCAAACAAATATGTTTGTTTCTATTTAAGACTACCACTGGGTTTAAAATTAGAATTATATGAAGCATAAGTTAGATTAAAGTAAGATAGTTCTATATTAATTTTTGTTTGTTTGTTTCTATCATAGGGCTAAGGGTGTGTGTGCTTGCTGGTGAGAGACAGAGGGAAAGTACGAAACACCCCTGAGGGGATGGCCGTGCTGAGATCCCTTCTCCTCCATTCTCCTGGCAGGTATGCTCATGTGATCTTTAAGTGGCTGAGTCTGGGACTTGAACCATAGTCAGTCATGTGGAAATCCATCACCTTAGCTACCTGCTGACCCCTATATTAATTTTTTTTTAGTAACATAATATATAATTATATCATGTTTTCTGTTTTCCAATAAGATCTTACAGTGTTTTACATATTCTACATATAGTTCTTATACTTTCATTATTCAATTTAGCCCAGAGTATGTTATAATTTTTTAACCATATTATAAATGGATTCTACTTTGGGGCTGCAATTCAAACTGTAGTCTGTCATGCTGAATCTGGCTCCCTATACCAGTGTGTTACAGGGCCAGCCTGACTTTCTTAATTTACTTTTCTTGGTGTATTTTGCTATCATTTTCTTTTTTTTAAGCAAAAAGTCTATGTTTTTAAAATTTTTCTTAAAAATAAAAAAGAATTTAAGCCTATATTCCTGAGAAGTATTTCAGTTAAGATTCATTGATTTTAGAATAGGTATTCTTTTTTTGCTAATTTGACATATTATGATATAGAGCACAGTATAATTTGGTGTTTAGAGACTCCAAGTCAAGTCATACTTGGTATATATAATCTTTCATTATCATATTTATTTGTTATTTTTATTATATACTTTTAAATGAACCATTTTTAAGGTTTTGGTTTTAGTTTTGCTATAGGGTGTGTGCACTTGCCAGAGAGAGAGGAAGTGAGAAATCAACTTCCAGGAGTATGACCATACTGCAATCCCTTCTCCATTTTCCTCTTGGAATTTTGGGCTTGCACTCACATGTACTTGAAACATTTTTCAAGCCTCCGGGTCTGGGATTTGAATCAGTCAACCATGTGGGATACTGCTGCCTTAACCACACACACCCTGCTGCCTCAAGTTTATTTATTTTACTTTATGACAGAGAGTAAGAATCTGGCCATGCCACAAAGCCATTCCCCCAGCCCTCTGGCTCATCAGGATCCTTCTCACTTGTGTGTGTGTGTGTTTCAGGTCAGGTAAGGATCTGAACCTGAGGTCCAGCCATATGGCCTCTAGCATGGTATCTCTGTATGCTTCCAACTATGCCACAGAAGCTGAGCCTATTACTATTCTACAAGAAATATGTATGTTGGGACCAACAGATGGCATAATGGTTATGCCGCTGGACTCCCACGTGGTCGAACATGGTTCAAGTCCCAGATCTGGTGGCTTAAAACTCATGCCAGGCGCGCGCGTGTGTGTGTGTGCCCAAAATCCCATGAGAAGAATGGAGAAGGGATTGTGGCATGGCCATCCCCCATGGGGGGATGACTTCTCACTTTCTGTCTCTCTAACTCTCTGTCTCTTTGGCAAGTACATGTGCCCTTTAGCAAAAATCTCTCTAAAGTAAAAAATATGTATTTTATAGAAATATGTGACTATACAGAAAGTAAATTAATGAACTGGAAATGCAGCCATGTAAAGATAATCACTTTTAACATTTCTGGTGTATATCTTTCCAGATGTTCTGAGAATGCTATGGCATAGAAGTAACTAGGTAAAGACACTCTATTTAGTCCACTTTTACTACTGTACACAGAACCACGGAATTCTCTCTAGTAGAGTCTCAAACACAGCTGAGTGATCATGGGGAAACTGGAAACAGCAGAACCAAGTGCTTATAAGGAGAGCTCACAAACTGGAGAGACCTGGGCCTGAGTCTAGCTTTGCCACTGGCTGTGTAATTCTGGAAGAGCTATTGACTTCTGTGACCCTCGCATGTGTAAAGAACAACTCACACAAAGGGTGAAGCGAGATATGCAGAATGCTTACAGCAGAGAGGCTTTGGCATTCTGCCTTCTGATGTGATGCAGATGATGTGAGGCAAGCCAGGCAAATAGAGAACTGAGAAAAGTCCTAAGGAGATACAAGTTCCCCAAGCCACTGGCAGCATGGCAGTGACTGCTGCCCCTGCCATCTTCCTCTCCAAGGGGTCAATCTATCAGCTGGCAGTAGTGAAACAGGAAGCTGCCACCCAGATGTGAGGTACTGTTGAAAACATGACGGAAAATTCACCTGAGAATAGAAGGTCTGAACTGGGCTTAGTTTTCCAATCTGATTTACTTTCCTTAATTTAAATTTAATTTTATTTTGCCACTGGGCACATGCACTTGCCAGAGAGACAGAGAGTGAGACCCTATCATGAGGAATGGTCACATCACAATCCCTTTTCTTCCATTTTGCCTTCCTTTAAGGATTTTGGGCATACATGCCCACATGCCAAGTGAGTTTTTCAAGCAACTAGGTCTGGGACTAAAACAGCAGTCAGCCATGTGGGATCTAGCTCCCTTAACCATCAGGCCATGGACTGGTCCCCTTGTTCCTTCTTGATTGGGAAGATCATATTTGATGCAGGATTTTCTCTAAACTTTCCTCATACTTTTCCATTCCCAACTCTTACTTTTAGGCCTAGGGATGCAAGTTAAATAAATGAATAGCACCCATAGAGAGATTAAATAAATAGCATCCATAAAGAGATTAACTTTTATTTAATTAAAAGTCAGCAGGTCTTAGAGTTTTAAAAGTTCTTTAAGAAGAAAAAAAGACAAATATATGTCTGAGAAGTGTTTTGTTTTTCTTTTTCTTCTTCTTTTTTTAAAGAGGTAATATATTTTAGGATATATCTTGGGGTTTTGTGGCTACACTTCAGGGTCTCACTCTGCCTATATCCACAGAAAAGTGAAGTTCACAACACTGTCCCAATTACATAGTTGAATATACATGGCATTAAGTGAGAAAGGAAAGTGAACCAGTATTGCTTACAAAGATTTTTTTCAACAAAGTAGTTAACATTAAGAAGTTTCTTTGTGTATGTCAGGTTTTTGTCATAGGGCACATGTATTCACCAGAGAGAGACAGTGAGAGAAAAAGTGAGAAATCACCCCCTGGGGAAATGGCCATGTCACAATCTCTCCTCCTCCATTTTCCTCCTGGGATTTTGGGCATTGATGCATACATGCCCTGCATGATTTTCAAGCTGCCAGGTCCAGGACTCAAACCATGCTCAGCCATGCAGGAGTCCAGCCACCAGAAATAAACTCAACAAGCCAACTGATTTTCAGCAAAGTTCACAAGATAATCTACTGGAGAAAAGACAGTCTTTTCAACAAATAGTCCTGGGAAAATGGAATATCCACTTACAGAGGAATAAAATTAGACTCCCATTCCTTTTTTTTTTTTTTTTTTAAAGGGAAATTTTTGCTGTAGGGCACATGTGCTCACCAGAGAGACAGAGAGAGACAGAGAGCGAGAAGGGGATGGTCATGCTGGAATCCCTTCTCCTCCATTCTTCTCTTGGGGTTTTGGGCATGCATGCACATGCGCCAGTGTGAGTTTCAAGCAGCCAGGTCTGGGACTCAAACCACAGTCGACTACCTGGGAGTTCAGTGACATAACCATTATACTATCTGTTGGTCCCTAGACCCCTATCTTTTACCACTTATAAAAATTAATTCAAAATAGATGAAATATAATGCCAAAACTACAAAACTACTTGAGGAAAATGCAAAGGAAACACTTTCAGATACTGCAATAGGCAAAGATTTCTTAAATAGACCCCTAAAACACAGGCATCACTACCAAAAATAGACAAGTGAGATTACAAGTTAAAAAGCTTCTACACAGCAAAGAAAACAAACAGAGTAAAAAGACAACCCACAGAATGGGAGAAAATATTTGCATACTATATTTCAGATAAGGGGCTGATAACCAGAATAAAAGGAACTCAAAGAGCTCACCCACAAAAAGGCTAACAATCCAATTTAAAAAATGGGCAATCAGGGACCAGCAGATGGCATAATAGTTATGTCGCTGGACTCCCACATAGCCGACCGTAGTTAGTCCGGGACCTGGCAGCTTAAAACTCACACTAGGTGCCTGTGTGTATGTGCCCAAAATACTGAGAGAAGAATAGAGGAGAAGAGATTGCAGTTTGGCCATCCTCCCTGGGGGGAAGAGGGTAATTTCTTGCTTTCTTTCTCTTTCTTTCTCTGTCTCTCTGGTGAGCATACATGCCCTATAGCAAAAATTTCTCTATATAAAAAGAAAAAGAAAAACAGGCAATCAACCTGAACAGACAACTCTTAAAAGAATATAAAAAGAATATATACAAATGGCTAAAAGAATATGGAAATCTGTTCAACATCTTTTGTCAGATACCAGAAGCTCCAAGGGATGGGTTTGGGGGGCAGTTCAGGAAAAAATGAGTAGCAGACACAAGAATACATGTAAACAAATGGAATAGATTTTGGAACTGCATACCAGAGCTAAATAAACTGTCACTGATAATTCAATATATACTGCCCCCCCCAAAAAAAGAACAACTAGTAGAACTGTTATTGAATGTGTACATTATGAAATACTAATTACTGAAGACAATGAATATGCCTATATTTTTTATTAAATTATTACACACTACATACATGCTTTGAAAAACTATACTGGGGACCAACAGTTGGAGTAATGGCTATGTTGCTGAACTCTCATGTAGTCAACCACAGTTCGAGTCCCAGACCTGGTGGCTTAAACTCACGCCGGGCGCATGTGCGTGCATGCCCAAGATCCTGAGAGGAGAATAGGGGAGAAGGGATTGTGGCGTGGCCATTTCCCCTGGGGAGTGATTTCTCACTTTCTGTCTCTCTGTCTCTCTCTGTCTTTCTGGCAAGCGCACATGCCCTATAGCAAAAACCTCTCCAAAAAAAAATTTTTTTTTTAAATTAACTTTTACTTTAGCAACTAAAGTTGCTTTTACTAGATCAACTAAATTCTTCTCATAGTCTATTAAATTATGTTTAAATACATTGCTCTGAAGAACATGTACCTTTACAAAGTGAAGGGGAGATGGGAAAATAAAATGATCACTGTATCATTAAAATAAAAAAACACAAAAATTTATAAACTAAGCTCTTCTTTTATAAAGGTAAACCTAGAAAATAGAAGCAATAGCTAATGTGAGAAAAAACTCTGTGGCTCTTGCCTATGTTAGTTTATTCTGCAGATGGAACTTAAAATGTGAGCAATTCAGTCTAGATATTAGGAGATAGCAATCTCCCGCCCTACGTATGTCAGTATTTTAATTCTCACACTCAAACTCACGGACTATAAATTCTTCAGTTCTGCCCCCGCCACCGGTAAATAGTTATAATAGAGACAAATATAAAGAATATTTGAAAAATATCTACACTCTCTGGATTGTCCTATTTTTAATACCTTAACTATAAATACACGGAGACACTGACCTGTAAGATGTAGAGTATGACAACTGTCAGTCCAATCCAGCTGTGCAAACTGTACATGTTGGGAATGCTAAGGGTATTGTGGTAATCGAATGCAGAGACCAGAGCAATAATTGCAAGAATGGCAGCCACAGAATTTAACCCTGCATGGATAGACTTCATCAGGAGCTTGCTGCATTTCCAGGTCCATGGCAGTCTGTATACGATGATGGCTAGGGAGAGATGAAGAAAGACAGAATGTGTATTTTTGAAAAATCAACACAAAATGAACAGTTTGACACTGTGAACACTCCCTGATCTCTGCCGGTTTTCTTTTCTTTCTCTTTTTTTTTTTTTTTTTTTTTTTTTTGCCATAGGGCACGTGCATTTGCCAGAGAGACAAGAGAAGGAAAGTGAGAAATCACCCCCCAGGGGGGATGGCAATGCCACAATTCCTTCTCCTCCACTCTCCTCCTGGGATTTTGAGTATGCACACCCACGTGCCTGGTGTTATTTTTAAGCCGTCGGGTCTAGGACTTGAACTGTGATCTGCCATATGGAAATCCAGTGCCTTAACTACCACGCCAGCCACCTCTTGACCCCTCCTCTGCCTTTTAAATTTAATTAATTAGTTAATTAAATTTATTATTACTATTTAAGTTTGTCACAGGGCATGTATGCTCACCAGAGACACACAGAGAGCGAGAAAGTAAGAAAGCAAGTCACCAGGTCCAGGACTGTGAACTACAGTCAGCCATATGGGAGTCCAGCGTTTTAACCATGCCACCTGCCAGCCCCACCCTGCATTTTTTTTTAAAAAGGCAGGGTCTTCCTATGTTTCCCAGGTCAGCCTTGACCTCATGGTCTTCCTGCCTCAGCCTCCTGAGTCACTTGGGATTACAGGTACATGCCACTGTGACCAATCCTTAGATTGGACCAGAATTAAAACCAGGTTTCCCAAGGGGCCTCAGCCTGGAGAACACAGCATCTTAGCTGCATGCATCCCTGCCACTGGGCCTTGGACACACCCTGTTGTGAAATCTTTTTTCCTTGGCTTCCCAATGTTACTCCTGCCTCTCCGTGGCTCCTTCTCAGGATCCTTGCTGACATTTTCTTCATTTCCAAGTTGTGGAGGAACTTCAGCATCAGTCCTAAGGCTTTTTGTCCTTGTGCACTCTCTGTGGATGAGCTCATTTGCTCTTTAACTGAAATGCTATCTACATGCCAGGGACTCCAAATTGTATATCTCCAGCCCAGAACTTTCTTGTAAACTCCAGATCCATACAGCCCAATGTCTCTTTGACCTCTCCACATAAATGCCTCCTAAGTATCTCAAATTTAACACATTCTGAACTAATTATTTTAACCTTATAATCTGATTTATGCCTGTTGCCTTCCTTCTATAAAATCTCCTAGTTTACTAAGAAATTGAAGACTAAGGAATAGAAAAATATGCAAAAGATTTAAATATACATTTCACAAAGGAGTATATCTAAGTTGCTAATAAACATAAGAAAGAGATCAACTTCATTACTCATCAAGGAAATGCAAATCAAAACCAAATGAGACTACCTCTACCACACACCTGAGTGGTTAAACACAGAGAATTCCAAGCATGGGAGAAGATGAGCAGTAATTGGAACTCTCTGTGCTGAGGATGGGAGTCTATAACACACTTTGGAAAACTGGTTAATCTTGTGCATATCTTATGATTTAGTAATTTCATTCCTAGGCATATGTCTAAAAGAAATATGTACATATATTCCCCAAAAGATGCATACAAGACTACAGAAGAGCACTTTTTTTTTAAGAGAGATTTTTGCTACAAGGTATGTGTACTCACTGGAGAGACAGAGAGAGACAGAAAGACAGAAGGCAAGAAATCACCTCCAAGGGGTGATGGCCATGCCGCAGTCCCTTCTCCATTCTCCTCTCAGGATTTTGGACACACACGTATATGTGCCCAGCATGAGTTTCAAGTTACCAGGTCCAGGACTCGAACCTCAGTTGACTACACGAGAGTCCAGCAATGTAACCACTATGCCATTTGCTGGTCCCAGCAGCTCCTTAAAAGGTAGCCAAAACCTGGAAATGTCCCTGAGTGCTCACCACTGGAATAAATAAACTGTAACACAACTACATCATGGACTAACACACAGCAAAGAGAAAGGATGATCTATAGCTAGAACTACACCCAGTGATTCGGATCAACCTATAACGTTAATCCCAAGCAGCCAGACAAGTACCTAGTATGGTATGATTCAATTTATATGAAAGGGAGGGAGAGGGAGAAAGCACCCTGGGATAGGGCAGGATCATGCTACGATCCCTCGTCCTCTGTTTCTCAATCCTGTTGGGATTTTGAGCATGCACACACATGCTCCTAGAGGGTTTTCCAGGCCACTGGACTGGGATTCCACAGGCAGCCATGCGGGATCTGCCTGCTTTACTCACTATGCTATTGGGCCAACTCTATATAGAATACACTTTTAAAGCTAGCTCAAGGAGGTTAAGGTGGCTGGATCCCACATGGTTGACTTCACAGTTCAAGTCTTGGACCGAGCAGCTTGAAAAATGTGCCAGATATTGGGACCAGCAGTTAGCGTAATGGCTATGTCGCTGGACTCCCACGTAGTCGGCCGCGGTTCGAGTCCCGGACCCGGCGGCTTAAACTCACGCCGGGCGTGTGTACGTGCGTGCCCAAGATCCCGAGAGGAGAATGGAGGAGAAGGGATTGCGGCGTGGCCATCCCCCCTGGGGGGTGATTTCCTGCTTTCTATCTCTCTGTCTCTCTCTGTCTGTCTGGCGAGCGCACGCGCCCTATAGCAAAAACCTCTCCAAAAAAAAAAAAAATGTGCCAGATATGTGAGGGTACATGCCCCAAATCCAGAGGAGAATGGAGGCAAAGAATTGCTATATGGTCATCTCCCTGGGTGGGGGATTTCTCACTTTCCTTCTCACTATCTCCCTCCGGCAAAAAATAAATAAATAAAATAAAAAGAAAAAGTCACTTTTGTTATCATCATCATATCAGTCAAGCACTGCTTAGGAAGGAGAAGGAATTTTAGATGAATGGACTTGAATATTTACATATAAAAAAGTAATACTCAGAATGTGTTTGCTTGAAAAACAAATTATGAACAATTATGAATAGTATTTTTCCCTAAACTGGGTAGTATATTAAAATTTTAAAAATCAGAACTAATCTCTGATGTAAAAAATCAGGAGTATTTATCATGACTGAAAGGAGTTATGATGGTTACCAGGGGATTTGGGGGGTAGGTTACCCAGGCATGTTCATGCTATAAATATATATCACTTATGATTTAGGTACTTTTGCATGTATGTTATTCTTCAATAAAAAGTTTACTTTAAAAAAATTATCAAAAATTCAAAGACAATTGTATTTCCAGTGAACCCTTTTTTTGCTTGTTTTGCTTTTGGGGTTCTTATTTTTTTAGAGAGGTTTTTTGCTATAGAGGACATGTGCTTGCCAGAGAGACAGAGAGAGAAAGTGAGAAATGACCCCCCCAAAAGGGATGGCCACACTGCAATCCCTTTTCCTCCATTTCCCTCTCAGGTTTTGGGCACGCACGTACACATACCCGGTATGAGTTTCAAGCCTCTGGGTTTAGGACTTGAACTGTAGTCGGCCATGTGGGAGTCCAGCACCTTAACCACTATGCCACCTGCTGGCCCCTTGTTTTTAGTTTTTTTGCCATATGGCTTACGTACTTGCTGATGAGACACAGAGAAAGGGGGAAGTAAGAAATCACCGCCCGGAGGGAATGGACATGCTGCACTCCCTTTTCTTCCATTCTCCTCTTGGGATTTTGGGCATGCATGCACATGTGCCCAGCATGAGTTTCAAGCAGCCATGTCCAAGACTTGAACCATGGAATAGGCCATGGAGTCCAGTGCCTTAACCACCATGCCATCTGCTGGATCCCAGTGAACGCTTTTTATTACTCTTCCCAGTGGCATGAGCATCATAGAGAAATGTGTCAAGTTTTCCATAAAATATCCCACTGAGTGTCAAACTTGATATTCAAACCTTTTACAGTTACATAAATGTTTTCCAAATGGTTTTCCTTCTCTAGCCACAGCATGAATGAAAGAAATGTCATCTTCTTTGTTTTTCTCTTTTTTGAATTTAATCTTTTATAAATGATATAGGGTTATCAATAAAACACTAACTATTCCCCCATTACTGTCAGAGAAAGCCCTGCGGGGTTTCTGAAGAGTGGTGCTTGCCTCTGAACCAAATGGACACAGGTAATTATGATTTTAGAGCCTCTGACTCTACTGGGGTTTTTCTCTTTTCTTTTAGTTTCTTACTTAGGTTAGGATGCCTGCCTCCAACCTCTCCCTTCTATCATCCTGCTTATCCTTGAGTCCCCAGCTGTGTTCCAGCTGATACATTTTTATGTTGCCCCAAATCTCAACATCTGTTAAATCTGGGTGGTGAGAATATGGGGATCTATTACCACAGAGAATTCACTATACTTTTAAAGTTAAAACAATATTTTTGCAAACTTCCACACCCAATAACCAATTCGTTTCAACTACTCAATAGGCAGCTTGTGGAGATGTAAGAGGCTATGAATGAGGAGGCTTGTAGCCTCGAGCCCACCGGGTTTTCCAGCATCTATCCTGGCTACACTGAGGCCCTGTGACAGGGGCCAGTGTGCTTCACAATGCATGTACACTGCGGCGTGTGCATCAGGCGTTCATATGCTTTAAAAAAATGGATAAATAAACACACACGGTGCAGCCAGGAGACAAGGGCAACCTTAACAAACCAAACCACATTTCTTAAACAAGAAGTTGTTCCCGACAGTTATAAAAACTGCCTGGAGAGTGGAATTTAAATATTTCTTGCTTCTTTGGCTTGGCACTTGCCTAGACACCATTCCTGAGGTTCAGTGAGAAGGAGAAAAAGGCCTCCTGAGCCCACTAGAGGGGAAATGGCGTAAAACAGCTGAAACAAGGTTTTCTGTTACAGGCTCTATTTAGCAAGACCAGTTCCCCCCGCCCAGAAAATGAAAGGAAACATGAACATATTTACGTGATAAAAAAGCATTTTGAATCCTTTAAAAGGAAGTTATTGGTGGTGGGACATGCTAGCATGATACATTTATAAAGAAAAAAGAAGAGAGGGAGGGAAGAAAGCAATGTCTGTAATTAGTTTTTGGACAATGAAGAGGAAAATACCCTATCTTGAATTTGAATTATTCTTTTTATTTTATTTTTACCAGAGGGTGCAAGTGCTTGCCAGAGAGACAGAGAAAAGAGGAAAGAGAAGCAGCAGCCCCTGCTGGGACACGTTCATGCTGCAATCCCATCTCCTCCACCTTTCTGTTCTATTGGGATTTAGGGCACACATTCAACAGCGTGTTTCCCAACCCACTAGGACCAGAACTCCAACTACCTGGTTGGCCCTGTGGGATCCGGCTCCCCAGCAGGCCACGGCCAGCCCTGAATTTAATTATTAAAAAATTTCTCGGCTTGGGAACCAGCAGTTAGCGTAATGGCTATGTCGCTGGACTCCCACGTAGTCGACCGCGGTTCGCGTCTCGGACCCGGTGGCTTACAACTCACGCCGGGCGCGTGTGCGTGCGTGCCCAAGATCCCGAGAGGAGAATGGAGGAGAAGGGATTGCGGCGTGACCATCCCCCCTGGGGGGTGATTTCTCGCTTTCTGTCTCTATGTCTCTCTCTCTGTCTGTCTGGCAAGCGCACGCGCCCTATAGCGAAAAACCTCTCCAAAAAAAAAAAAAAAAAAAAAAAAAAAAAAAAAAAAAAAAAAATTTCTCGGCTCCCAGCGGCATAATCAAAACTCAGTAAGATGTAATCACTGGTGTGACACCAGCTTGCCCCTTCATACTATTATATGATGCCAGAACTCTGTCCACAAATCTGCCTTACAGCTGGCAATGCAAACTTTGAATCTGCCACAGTGTGCGTGGTGGGGGAGGAGCGCTTAGCAGGAGAGAAACGTCCCCAAGTATGTAAACATTTTAACTCTAGTTCTTCTATGTTTAAATTTGGTGATTCATGAGAGTAGAAGCATGTCCACCCTCACATCTTCAGCATTCAGCACGGAGCCTGGCACATAGTAGAAATACAGGAAACATGTGTGAATAAATAATTCTTAATAAAGCACAGTAGATCATTTGGTATTCCCTGCAAATGAGCAAATCCAATTTGAATTAAGATTTGTTTTTTTTTTTAGTTTTAGAGAATTATTATTTATTGGGGCCAGCAGATTGCATAGCAGTTATGTTGCTGGACATCCACATGGCGGACCACAGTTGGAGTCCCAGACCCAGTGGTTTCAAACTTACGCTGGGCACATGTGCATGCATGCCGAAGATCTCAGGAGGAGAATGGAGGAGAAGGGATTGCAGAGTGGCCATCCCCCCTGGGGGGGTGATTTCTTGCTTTCTGTCTCTCTGGCGAGTGCATACACCCTATAACAAAAAAATCTCTCAAAGATAAAAAATAATTATTATTTAATTTTACTTATCATCATTATTATTTTTTAAAAATTTGCTACAGAGCACATGCGCTCACCAGAGAGAGACAGAGAGCAGAGAGGGAAAATGAGAAAGCAAGCTGCCAGGTCTGGGACTTGAACAGGGGTCAACCATGTGGGAGTCTAGCATCTCAACCATCACACCACCTGCCGACCCCTTAAAATTTGTTCATTCATTTATTATTTTTTAAAAGGGATGATCTATTTATTTATTTATTTATTTAGTATCATTTTTTTCCATTTGACCAGAGAGAGAGAGAAAGTGAGAAAGAAAGCTTCCAAGTCTGGGACTCAAACTGTGGTCGGCCATGTGGGAGTCTAGTTCCCCTAATCACCATGCCACCTGCCTTAAAAATTATTTTTTAAAATTAAGATATAGTAACAAAAACTATATATGCAGTCATGTGACACATAATGACATTTTGGTCAATGAAGGACCACATACATGGCAGCTGTCCCTGAAGATTATAATGGAGCTGAAAACTTCCTATTGTCCATTGATGTGGTACTGCAGCACATTGTTCTTGTTTGTGGTGATTCTGGAGCAGCAAACCGATAGCGCTGCCAGTTGTATAAAAGTATAGCATGCGCATTGCTGTACAGGAC
Organism: Tupaia tana; assembly: GCA_026018925.1. Lineage (NCBI taxonomy): Eukaryota > Metazoa > Chordata > Mammalia > Scandentia > Tupaiidae > Tupaia > Tupaia tana. Next base: position 73,211,510 of record JAKSZU010000001.1, read on the forward strand.
ATATCTGATATGACAGCAAAATGTGTTACTGGCTTATTTAATTCTTATACTATACTTTTAATATTATTTTAGTGTACTCCTACTTATTAAAAACAAGCTTATTGTAAAACTGTATGATATGCTATACCATCAACAGCCTCCTTTGTCTCTTCTGACCCCATGTAGGCCTAGGCTACACTGGTATAGTTGTATAATGTTTGTGTTTAAATGTTGTTGCAAAAGAACCAAAATGTAAAAAATAAAAATTTAAAATATTACAAAGTAAAAAAGTTACAGGCCCAGTTACAGTGCATGGGCACTGCTGTGCAATACTGCAAGGGCATGAGAGACCAGGATTTGGACCCTCATTGGCCTGAACATGCTGGGCACTGCCACACATGCCCATCAGCATGCTGACTCAGGGGGAAGACTGGGGTAGGGTGAGATCCTGTCGTGGATGTGTGTTTTTCTCTCTCTCAGGAAAAAAAAAAAATTACAGCAAACTGAGGTCAATTTGCTACTGAAGAAAGGTTTCATGTGGCCTACATGCACAGTGTTTATAAAATCTGCAGTAGTGTATAGCAATGTTCTAGGCCTTCACATCCACTCACTACTCACTTCCTAACTCATGCAGAACCACTTCCAGTCCTGAAAGCCCCATTCATCATAAGTGCTCTATTCAGGTGTGTCACTGTCAATCTCTTATACCATATTTTACTGTATCTTTTTTTTTTTTCCTTTTTTTGGAGAGGTTTTTGCTATAGCCAGACAGACAGAGAGAGAGAGAGACAGACAGAAAGCAAGAAATCACCCCCCCAGGGGTGGGTGGCCACGCTGCAATCCCTTCTCCTCCATTCTCCTCTCAGGATCTTGGGCATGCACGCACACGTGCCCGGCGTGAGTTTAAGCCATCGGGTCCGGGACATGAACCGCGGTAGACTACGTGGGAGTCCAGTGACATAGCCATTACGCTAACTGCTGGTCCCATATCTTTTCTGTGTTTAGATATACAAATACTAACCGTTGGGTTACAATCACCTACAGAACTCACTATACCAATAGCAACATGCTGGACAGGTCTGTAGCCTCGGGGCAACGGACTATACCACATAGCCTGGGTGTGTCGTAGGCTAGACCATCCAGGTTTGTGTAAACGCACCTTATGATGACAAAATTACCTAACAGTGCACTTCTTAGGTCATGTCCCTGTCATTGGGTGACACGGGACTGTTATTTATAGTGTACAGCATGCTGCTTTGATATGCACTGTGAAACGGGTAAATCAACCTAATCAACATATCCATCTTCTCACATATGTTCTCTCTTTTTGTTGTGACAGGTCTTTTAAAAATATACACAAATCATAAATGAGACAAATTGTATTGGTGACTCAAGTATTTGGTAATATAAGACCAAATGGCCTTTCACTACTTAAGGTGTATTCTGCCCTTGGATCGATTAATAGCATGCAGTGAAATCAAAAATAAAATGAGAGTTAAGTTCAAAAATAAAATCAGAGTATACTTTGAAGTATACTGGAATTCTAAAACATGCAAACTACTTAAACACGGTATGCCCATTACATTTCCCTTCACTTTGAATAAAACAAGTATTATTTTGCCCTCCTTTGTAGAATGCACAGAACAGGATTATCAACCTATATGATTCATTTCCCTGTGTGCCCAAGAGTTTTCTAGATTCTGACCAGAGAACCTCAAGTTTAATTGAGAAAGAAGAGAACCCTCTTTAAGTAAACTTGAAAAGATTCTGGCGGGGGCTGTCAAGGAGAATCAAAGCTCAGCAGCACGCCTGTGCATTCCAGCTGACTCAGCGTGGATACCGTGCATCTGGAGACTTCCGTAGAATCAAAATAAAGGAAGTGATCTGGATGATTCAGGAGATTCGCTCCAGCATTTTTACGGCAGAAGTATCTTTCTAAAGTGACTGGAATCCTCACAAAGGCCTCTACTTGGTACCAAATTCATGTACATATGAGAAGAGAAAAATGCAATTAATTGGCTAGACATTTATAACTATACAGAAATCTTGTGTAGTTACAAAGATCAGGTATATTCTCTTGTGCCTCACAGCAATGTTACTACAGATCTGAATTACTGGCTGAGGTATCACCTGGTGGACCCTGGCCAGGAGTCTGATCTCTAAAATGAGGAGCTGAGCTTAAGGCCTCAGCTAGCTCTAAATATTTAGGGATTGGCATAACCAACATTTCAATAAGAAAACCACAGTTCACCTTCGGCCAATTCAAATTAAAACAGCCTGTAAATGCCATTACTCTTATTCGATTTTTTACACAGTGTGTGGCATACAGTAAGTCCTTAATAAATGTATACTAATGAAATGAATGGGAAAACATGAAGGAAGTGAATAAATGAACAAAAGAACGAACAGAAAAGTACAGCTGATGGCAGGTTCCATGGCCTGGTAGTGAAGACAGTTAGATCCTGGGGCCAGAAGGTGAAGTGGAAGGTGGAATGATGGGTAAGGGTGCTGGAATCCCACATGGCTGACTGTGGTTCAAGTCCTGGATCTGGCAGCTTTTTCTCTCTCTCTCTCTCTCGCTCTGTCCCTCTCTGGTCAAATTAAAATAAATAAATACATGTATACATATATAGCTTGCTTTCTCACTTTCTCTCTTTCTCACTCTGTCCCTCTCTGGTCAAATTAAAATAAACAAATAAAAACATACATTAAGTTAAAATAATTCTTTTTTTTCTTAAGAGGTTTTTGCTACAGGGCGTGTGCACTCGCCAGACAGACAGAGAGAGACAGAGACAGAAAATGAGAAATCACCCCCCAGGGGCGATGGCCACGCCACAATCCCTTCTCCTCCATTCTCCTCTCGGGATCTTGGGCACGCGCGCACACGCACCCAGCATGAGTTTTAAGCCACTGGGTCCAGGACGCGAACCACGGTTGACTACATGGGAGTCCAGCAACATAGCCATTACGCTAACTGCTGGTCCCTAGTTAAAATAATTTAAAAAAAAAAAAAAAAAAAGATAGCTGGATCCCATATGGCCTACCATGGGGTTCGAGTGCCAGACCCGGTGGTTTGAGAAACATTCTGGGCACGTGTGTATAGAAAATGAGAAGGGAGAAACTGCAGCATAACCACTCTACCTTTCCCTCACTCTTTGCCTCTCTCTGATGAGAGCATATGCCCTCTATCAATTTAAAAAAAAAAAGATGAAGAAGAAAATATAGTTGTTTCAAAGTCTGTTTTGAGTAACAATGAAGATATCTTTCTTTCTTTTTCTACCATCCCTCTCTCCCTTCATTCTTTCCCTCTTTTTTTTTTTTTTTTTTTTTTTTTTTTTTTTTTTGACAGTCTCACCATGTCTCAATCCTCTCTCAGCCTTTCAGATGAACTACATTGTGCTACCATGCCCCACCCAGCTCTTTTTTTGATAGGATCTTGCTACGGTGCCCAGTCCAGCCTGATGCTCGTGATCCCCCTTTTGGCTGCCCCAGTTGCGGGTCTTACAGGTGCATGCCACCAAACCTAGCCTTTAAGTGGGACTGGGAACCTAACCCAGGCCTCCCAGCCTGCGGAGCATAGCGTCTTAGCAGTACGTGACATTACAGCTGGGCCTATCTTTCTTAAAATGGGAAACTGCTACACCTTTTTTAAAAGAATCATTTTATTTAACTTTATTTATTTATTTGCTTATTTTAATTTGACCAGAGAGGGACAGAGTGAGAGAGAGAGAGAAAGTGAGAAATCACTCCCCTCCCTAGAAGGGATGGTCACATTGCCATTCTTTCTCCTCTATTTTCCCCTCAAGATTCTGGGCATTCATGTACACGTGCCCAGCATGATTTTGAAGCTGCTGGGTCTTGGACTTAAACTGAAGTCAGCCATGTGGGAATCCAGCACCTTAACCTCCACACCACTTGTTGGTCCTGAACCAGTTTCTTTTTTGTTTTGTTTTAGAGGTTTTTGACTTAGGGTGCATGCGCTCACTGGAGAGAGCAAGAGACAGAGACAGTGAGAGGGAAAGTGAGAAATCAACTCTCAGGGGTATGGCCATGCTGCAGTCTCTTCTTCTCCATTCTCCCCTCGGGATCTGGAGCACGCATGCACATGAGCCCCATGTGATTTTCATGCTATGGGATCTGGGACGCGAACCATAGTCAGCCATGTGGGAATCCAGCAATGTTACCGCTATCTATCTGCTGCCCCCCTGAGCCAGTTTATAAAAATCTGAAATCTCTTGGAAGAGTTGGGATGATCTGGCAACTTTGGACTAGCATTCCCACATAGCCACCATCTCCTGGAGCTGAGTAGAAGTTACCTGTTTCACAAGTAGACACTCGATTCTCAAAGAAGGTATATACCTAAACCCTGCTACATGAACACCTGACGTTTGGTTAGCTGTCCTAGCAAATGGATAAAGAGTTTTCTCATCAATGTTATAAGACAACACGGCATATAATGACAATGACCTGGCTGGTAAACTGTGTCAGGACTGGGAGGTGTGATGAAAAATCTGTAAATACCTAATGAGGAAGCCAATATAGGCTATAGTGGTCATGCACTGGCCTAGAACAACAGAATTTTTTTCTCTCAGAACTCTGGAGGCCAGACAAGGTGGTTCCTTTTGTAGGCTCTCAGGGAGACCCCACTCCATACTCCATACTTCTCTTAGCTTCTGGTGGTTGTTAGAAATTCTTAGCATTCCTTGGCTTGTACACACATACATCTCTGCCTGTCTTCACGCTTCCCCTGTGTATCTTGAAGCTCCTCTTCTTCCTCTCTTAAGAACATCAGTCCTTGATCTCATCTTGAGACCCTTAGTTATGCCTACAAAGAGCCTGTTTTCAAATAAGGTCATATACACAGGTACTCAGGATTGGGTCTTGATCTTATGTCTTTTAGGTCACTATTCAACCTCTACACATAGCCCTTGCAGGGATCCTGGAAACTAGGGCAATTAAAGACTATAAGGGATAATGGTTCCTGCAGGACATGGGGACTTAAAGTTAGATCCTATAAATTTGGATCTTATCTCCTGGCGCCTGAGGTATTACTCAGGGGGACGATAGCTCGTAGAGGGCTCTGTGGACTACTGCCTGGATTGCTGTTGCAAGGACTCTCCAGGGAGAGAATCGGACACTGCCCTGCCAGCAAGTTCTGGCTCCTGTCCTATGTCCTTCTGAGTAGGCTGGTGCCATTGTGGTCTTTGTAACCTCTCATGAGTGAATGTTTAGTTGAAGCTAGGAAGACACCCTGGTGGGTGCCACACACCCAACCCACTTCACCTGCTTATTTTGAACACCTGATCCTGATAGGTATGACCCCTGGTGAAAGGATTAGACAAACTTTTATTAATTTAATAAATATTTACTGAATGCCTATATATGTTAGGTAATGCAACACAGTAGTGAAGAAAAATGACAAAATCCCTCTGCTTAGGGAGCTTCCATTCTAGTAGGAGCAGACAGACAATAAATTAATAAGTAAAACAGTGGTTAGAATTCGACTAACATTTTGCTTTGAAATTGGAGTCTATAGGATTTTCTGATGGATTGGATGATAAGTATGGAAGAAAGGCAAGGAGGAGGATCATATAATTCTGAACATCCAGGAGAATGAAGTTGCCATTTACTGAGAAGATGGAGCCCAAGGGACGTGGTTTTGCAGGTGCAAGGGATATGAGGAGTTGAGATTTGGACATTTATCTGACATCCAGGTAGAATGTTTGATCAGGCAGATGGATGTCTGGGTGTAGCATTCAGGGCTTGGGCTGAAATATAAAAACAGGAAAGTTCACGGTGTAGGTGGTACTTAAAGCCAAATGGCTGCATGAGATCACCACAAGGATGAGTGTAAATACAAACAGATGGAAATTTCGAAAAGTTCTGCAGTAAGGTCAGAAGACTGAGTCCTGGACACTCTCACCTTGAAATCAGAGAGATGGGGAGAAACCGGCGAAGAGAAGAGAAGGAACAGCCAGGGCAGAGAGAAGAGTCAAGACTGTCAGGTATCAAAAAAGCCACCTAACCCACCAAGTGAAGGAAATGAAGCCAAGTGAATAGAGTACCAAGGAGTCGGGGGTAGTTACACCGACGGCTGCCTTCTGGACAAGCAAAGAGACAAGCAGACTGAGAACTGACTACCAGAGTTAGCCACATGGAGGCCCCTGGCTACTTCATGAAGAGCAATTCTAGCGAAGCAGTGGGGTGAAAGTCGGCTTGAAGAGGGTTCAAAAAAGAAGAGAAGGAGAGGAATTGGAGACTAAGGTCTCCATATTTCAGAGTTCTGTAGTAAGGCAAACAGAAAATGGAGGCAGTAGCTGGAGAGGTATGCAAGAATGTGTGTGTTATAAAATGATAACACGTTGGAAATAATCCAAAGTGGGGAGAAACTGCATGATGCAGAAGAAAGGGGAGGGAAACCTGAAGTAATGTTCTTAGGTGAGCAAGAAGAGGCACAGATGGTACTTAGGCAGTGACAGTTTAATGAGGAAAGGACCTTAGAATAAAGATGCATTTCCAGTGCAATACGCTCTTCCTCAAGGTTGACAAAACCAGTGTGTCTAAACTAGCTGAACAGGAAAATCATTAGGTGGAAGGGAGGGCACTTTTACTTGAAATGTTATTATTATCACCACAACTGACTGACTGTTAAATTGCATTTCGTTACTAACAATTTGATGATGGTATAGACATGATCATTCATTCATTCAACAACTATTTATTGGTCTACCATATGTCAGATGTAGGTGCTAGTCTAGGTGCTCAGTACACAGCCATGAGCAAAATAATAGTATCTAAAACATTTTCATTAATTACATTATTAAGAGATCTGTATACATTTATTTATAAGAGAAAAAGTCTTCTGAGTTGCTTTTTTCTTCTTTTTTTAAAGGTCTCACATATTTATTACTGAACCAATCTACCAATGCAGAGCTTAGAGACAAGGTGAAGCATCATTTTTTCCCAATTAACACACGTGTCCAGTCAGTGGTGACCATTTTCAGCTTGATGTGGCAAGACCACAGTGACCTTGGTACGGCATAAATACGTGGGTCATAACCTGTCCAGTTCCTCATAGACTCAGCTTGGTTCTTCTCCAGTGTCTCCTCTTGGGGTTGTATCTGATTTTATTACCAGTTTTCATTCTAATCCACTGGGGAATAGGACAATTTTGCTTCTGTTTTTTTGGCCAGAAACCACTTGATTCTAAAAGTCTTGTGAGAAGACATGGCGAAGAGCCGAGTGGACCACACACACCACGATGGCGGAGAAAGGAAGAGCCTGAGTTGCTTTTGTCTCTTTATGCTTTGTAAAAACCCTTGTGTCCCTAAGATTGATAGTTTGTCTGTTAGTCTTGTTAATGGTGTCCCCAAGGCTCATTTTGGACTAGGTTTGGGGACACTTTCTCCATTACCCTAGGAGACTTTACAAATATATTTAAATGACTTTGGAATTTGGTCTTTTTTTTTTTTTTTTTTTTGAGAGGTTTTTCGCTATAGGGCGCGTGCGCTCGCCAGACAGACAGAGAGAGACAGAGAGACAGAAAGCGAGAAATCACCCCCCAGGGGGGATGGTCACGCCGCAATCCCTTCTCCTCCATTCTCCTCTCGGGATCTTGGGCACGCACGCACACGCGCCCGGCGTGAGTTGTAAGCCACCGGGTCCGAGACGCGAACCGCGGTCGACTACGTGGGAGTCCAGCGACATAGCCATTACGCTAACTGCTGGTTCCCGAATTTGGTCATTTTTAAATACATTAATAGGATAGCACAAGTGCCTCCTTCTTTTTTTTTTTTTTTTTCCGAGAGAGATTTTTGCGCTAGCCAGACATACAGAGAGAGGCAAAAAGTGAGAAATCTGCCCCCCAGGGTTGACGGCCACACAGCAGTCCCTTCTCCTCCATTCTCCTCTTAGGATCTTGGGCATGTACACACACATGCCCGGTGTGAGCTTTAAGCCACTGGGGTCTGGGACTTGAACCACAGTCAGTACATGGGAGTCCAGCAATGTGACCACCATGCCACCTGCTGGTTTCAGCACAAGTGCCTTTTAACAGTTGCTCTTAATTTCTGCTAGCCTTCTAAAGGTTACTTACATGTTATAGTTTCTCACAAAACCACCTTAAGACCATTAAACGATTTAATTTCTCTTCCTTTAGTTAATAAAATAAAAGGAGTTTTACACGAAGGAAAATAAGGAATATAGAATTGCCAAGACTTCTTTTCACTAAATTTAGACACCTGAATTTTGTACCTTTCACTGAAGAACGCATTCCACCCTGCTGAACCTTTTAAAAGGTCAACTACCACTTTGAGCGTTTGTTTCACTCTTTTCTGTGGCCTTTTCAAGGTTTGTTTCTCTGATTTCCTTGCAGTATACTTATTTCATGGGAAGCATTCTTTTTAACGAAGCACAAAGCCTCTTCTAAATGCTTCCTCATTCATGTCAGAGTCTGTTAGCTAGATTTTCCACTAGTTTAAAATTTTCATTTTAGTTTTAGATTTCCCAGAGTCTGCTATACTTTATTTTAGAACACATATGTTTTCCAAAATATACTTGGATTGTGTGTACATAAAAAGACAGAAAGACAAACAGAAATCTATTTTGTAATTTCTATGTTAGCTTTGCTTTCTTCAGTTTACTTCTTTTATTTTCTTTTTTAAGTTTTGTTATAGGGCACGTGCACTTGCCAGAGAGAGAGAGAGAGAGAGAGAGAGAGAAGGAAAGTGAGAAATCACGCCTGGGGGGATGGTCACGCTGCAATCCTTTCTTCTCCAGGCTCCTCTAGGGTTTCTTGGCATGAACACACACACACACACCTGGCATGATTCTCAAGGGGCTGGGACTCCAACCACAGAGTCAGTCATGTGGAATCCAGTGCCTTAACCTCCAGGCCACCTGCTGGCCCCCAGAGTTTATATCTCAAAGATGTCTTAAAGGAGGGATCAGAAGATGGTGTAATGGTTATGTTGACTACTCCCATGTAGTCAACTGTGGTTTGAGTCCCAGACCTGGAGACTTACAACTCACACCAGGTGCATACGTGTGCATGCCCAAGATCCCCAGAGGAGAATGGAGAAAAGACTGCAGCATGACCATCCCCCTGGGGGTGATTTCTTGCTTTCTGTCTCTCCAGTGAGCACATGCACCCTATAGCAATAATCTCTCTTTTAAAAAAAAAAAAGTGTTTTAAAGGACATGTTCTCACACCATTTCAAATGCTGCTTACACTTTGTACATTGGGTTTGTGAAGCATTTTATGCTTACAGTAATAATGGTACTTTAGCTTTCCCTCTCTCATCTCCAAATATTTCTGTATTATAGAAGAGAAGGACTTCATTACATCGTGGTCATTATTAGAGATCTGAAATCTCAAAGTCTGAACTTTCCTCTCCGAGGCAATTACGGTTAAAAAAAAAAAAAAAAGCCTGTGAGAACATGGCTAGTTTTGGGACCAGCAGTTGGCATAATGGCTATGTCGCTGAACTCCCATATAGTCGAATGAGGTTCGAGTCCCGGACCCCGAGGTTTAAACTCATGCTGGGCACGTGTGCGAGTGTGCCCAAGATCCCAAGAGGAGAATGGAGGAGAAGGGACTGTGGCGTGGCCATCCCCCTGGGTGGGGGTGGAGGTATTTCTCGATTTCCATCTCTCTGTCTCTGTCTTTCTAGCAAAAACCTCTCAAAAAAAAAAAAAAAAAAAGAACATGGCTAGTTTCTAACAGCTGTATTTCTCTCATGGCCTGCGAAGTCAACTATCTACTCCTGGTCCTTCCACTACGGCCTTTCTTCTGCTCAGGGTGAGGGGTGTGGGTGGGCCAAATGAAGAACTTGGGAGAACTATGCATGTGTCTACATGTATGAAAAAGTTTATGCTCCTAGACGTACTATGTGACTAGTGAGCTTTGCAAATCCAGGACTCAATCAGCAAACAGGATGGGTAATATTGACAAGACAAACACTGGAACGTTAAAAGGAATACAGTAACTAGGCCTAAAGAAAACAAGGCTTGCGTAAGAGCAGCAGATGAAAATTTCCAAAATATTCATTTATATGTTTTTGCCCAAAAAGTAAGTATAAACAGATGAAGAGAAGTTCAAAGTTTAGGTAAATTATAATAGGAAATCTTATAGAAAAACTGTGCAATAGATTCTAACATTAATGAGTTTCAAAGTATATTTCAGATGAAGCTTTTCTAAAAGGATTTTGCTGAAATTAAGCACATTGCTGTAAAAGCAGGGAAACAAACCTTGGGGGGGGGGGGGAAACTACTGAAAAGACTTAGGCTACTTCCAACGATAAATTACTTAACTGCTTTGTGCCTCAGTCTACTCTTCGTCCCTGTGTGATAACGTACTTAGTGGACACAGAATGTAATAATTTTTTTTGGAGAGTTTTTTGCTATAGGGCATGTGCGCTTGCCAGAAAGAGAGACAGAGACAGAGAGAGAGAGACAGAAAGCGAGAAATCACCCTGGGGGGGGGGGATGGCCACGCAGCAATCCCTTCTCCTCCATTCTCCTCTCGGGATCTTGGGCACACACGCGCACGTGCCAGCATGAGTTTAAGCCACTGGGTCCGCGACTCGAACCATGGTCGACTACATTAGAGTCCAGCGACATAGCCATTACACTAACTGCTGGGTCCTGTAATAAATGTTAGCCGCCTTGTGGCTTCGATTCCTCTTTGCTAAGTCAGGCAATAAGTAATGGCATCTTCGGCTCCATTACTCAATTAGGAGAAAATAGTCTAAGACCTCTGAAAAGTTTCTGGGAATTGGGAACTGCTCTGAGGAGCTGGATGGAACGGATGAAGAGGCCATTCCTGTTTGGAGCAAACAGAAGATGCTGACCGGCCGGACAAACGTAAGGACTCCACCATGAAGGGAAGAGTGCTTCTGATGACAGCGACTCTGGAACTCGAGGGTGTTTTTCTCGGTTCAGAGCAGCGGCAAAGAGCTGGGAGTTACGCAACGAAATTGGATGGAAGTGGTACTCACCGCCGCGGGCCAAGCCCATTCGCGAGCCGAGAAAGCCTGCGCGTTAGTAACGTCTTCCACCCCATCCCGACCGAGCGGAGGCTGGCTCCGCTCGCCGGGGCGCAGTACGAGTTTAAAACGGAAACAAACAACAGACCCCAAACCAAGCTAAGCAAACCAAATCTATTTTCCTTTAGGAGTAAGGCCGGTTTTGTTTTGTTTTTCTTTTTCCTTTTCCTTCACTTGTTTGTGGGGAGTTCAACGTTCGTGAAGAACAGAGAACAGGCAGCCCGCTCCGAGGCAGAGCTAGAGGCTGCAGCCAAACCCTTCCCACTCCTCTCATTATTTTCTGCGCCATAACCCCAGTTCACACTTTCTACCTTTTTCTAAATACTGTCTCAAGGCCGCGGCCTTACTTCACTTTCTGGAAAGTGGTTACAGATGAACGGCGTTTGCGCCACTAGCTACAGGTTCCTGCAGCCCAACAGCAGCGGAAGAAGCTGTCGGGACATGGGAGAGGCACAGCGCCACGACACTCGGTCACGCCGCCCGCTCGGCGCGGCCTCGTGCGGGGCGCACAGGCCCGGGTACCCCCCGCGGGCCAGCGTTCCGCGGAGCCCCCCGCGCGGTCCCTCTCGGACGCCTCCGCCCCAGGCGCGGGCCAGCGCCCAACGGGAAGCCCCGCGCGGGAGATGGCGCCCCGCGACCGCCACATAAACAAGTCGGTCCAGTGACGGAGCAGGGCAACGCAACAGGCTCGGGTCCCGGCTGCGTCCCGGCTGCAGGTCCTGGGAGAGTGAAAGCCAGCGCGGATGTCTCGCTCCCCGGCCACCTCCCCTGGGCTGAAGAGGCACGTTCTGGCCACCTCCCCGTCCACCCCCGCCCCCTGCGCTCTCCTAATCTGCAGCCTTGAAGCAAGTACAGCGAAAGGCCTTGCCCACAGCGCGTCCGCGCCCCTGCCCGCGCAGGCTCGGTCCAGAGCTGGCGACTTTTGCGGGCAAGTGCGGCGCCTCGGGCGGGAAGGCGCAGTACGGCCGCATCGCTCCTCTATTCACATTTCTGAGGTCTCGGGGACACCGCAAATGCATCCCAACTACTCGTTGCACAGAGCTTAGTGGGGCCGAAGCCGCTCGGTCGCCACCGCAGCCTGTGCCAGGCCGCCCTTGGCAGCGGTTCCCCACAGCGCACCCCGTGCTGCGCCCCCGGCGCCTGGACTCCGGGGCTCCCTGGACGCCGGGCCCAGCCAGAGCCCGCCCACCTCCCTCCCGCCGCTGAGCCCCAGTTCGGCTCCCGGCGCGCTCCTTCCCCACTCCGACCCACTGGGCTGGGACTCCGTCGGGGACCCGCCGCCCCCCGGTGGTGCCCAGTACCGATGCCCTGGATGAAGACGAAGCCGGTGACGAGGAGCACCGGGTGCCAGTTAAACTCGGCTCCTCTCCCGTCCCAGCCGAGCCCTTCCCGGTAGTGGAGGACCCAGACGAGGGTGCAGATCACCGACAGGAAGCCGAAGAGCAGCGCCAACCCCAGCAGCGCCAGGAAGCCTCTGTAGCCTTCCATGGCCATCAGCGCCCATGCTCAGTGCCGCCCCAACCTCGAGAACTCGGCGAGGCTGCGACGGCGGCGACCTCTGGGTACTGGCCTGGCGGAGGGACCCGGGCGTCGACTTCACGAGCTGTCTCCGCCTGCGGGGAGGGGCCTCCTGGGCGGCGGCCCCGGGTGTAGGGCTTCCTGGGGGTGGGCAGCTGGCGGTGGACAGCTGGCCTTCGCTCGGAAACGGGCCCCACCCCCGGGAGAGCGCTCACTGGGCAGTGGCCGCGCCCTGGTCTGGCATCCGAGGTCGCAGAGGGCTTGAGTAACCAGACCAGTTAGTTGTTGAGGGAACTCGGACGATGTCATACTCACCACTTTCTTTGAACTTAGGGTCTCTCGTTGCTGTGGGTAGACCGAGTAGGGCAGTGGTGCACACTCCTGGTCATGAGAGGAGACCGATCGGTTGAATGGGGTTATGTGTGTGCTTCTAAGTAAAGACGCTTCCGGAGCCCTCGAAGCCTCTGAAGCAGCTCCAGAGCTTTTGGCTGTCTCTGGTGCCAAGAAGCATCGTGAGGAACCCGTGGGGTGGTATGGGCAGCAGTGGGCTCGGCTTTACCTAGCGAAGAGACTACTTTGTCTCTCCCGTGAGCAAATGCACCCTGTAGAAAAAAAGAACCTTTCTTTCAAAAAAAAAAAAAAAAAGTCTACCTGGGGCCAGCCAGGTGGCCTGTTGGTTAAGGCGGTGGCTCTTACATGGCTGCCAGTGAGGTTGGAGTCCAGGACGATGGGAGCTCAAAATCCTGAGAGGAGCATGGAGAAGAGATTGCACCATGGTCATCCGGGGGGAGGGAAGGGGTTTCTCACCTTCTGTCTCTTCTCGCTCTCTTCCATTCAGTCTCCAGGGAGCACAGGCTCCCTATAGCAAAACAAACACACAAAAAAGCCAACCTGCCCACACCAATTTGAACCAAAGCCTCTCCTTGATGAAGTGAAGCTTGCTCCTGGCCCTCTTTCCAACATAATCATCACCAATCTCACTGGACAAGAATGGTGTCAGCATTGTTTATTGCCCTCGGAGAAAAAGGCTGGCAGGGCTTCTAGAATGGGAATGTTCTGTTCTAGCCCTCCTCTGTAATTTATCTCCAAGAACAAGTTTACCATATTGTCTTGTTACCAGCTTTTTTTTTTTTTTTTTTTGAAGAGAGGTTTTTTTGGTACCACAGTCACTGGAAAGAACAAAGATGGACAGAGAGACAGAAAGTGAGAAATTATACCAACATTCCTTCTGAAATTCCTTCTCCTCTTGGGATCTTGACTCAGACTGCTCACACACATGCCCAGCGGTGAGTTTATGCCGCCGGGTCTAGGACTCAAACTGCAGTAGCCTCAGTGGGAGTCCAGTCACGTAATTATACTATCTGCTGGTCCCTCTCTTGAAAGACCTTACCACGCCATGCAGGAAGTGCATGGCGTGATTTCCAAAAGACATATTTTTTTTTTTCCTTTTTTTTTTTTGGAGAGGTTTTTCACTATAGGGCGCGTGCGCTCGCCAGACAGACAGAGAGAGACATAGAGACAGAAAGCGAGAAATCACCCCCCAGGGGGGATGGTCACGCCGCAATCCCTTCTCCTCATTCTCCTCTCGGGATCTTGGGCACGCACGCACACGCGCCCGGCGTGAGTTGTAAGCCACCGGGTCCGAGACGCGAACCACGGTCGACTACGTGGGAATCCAGTGACATAGCCATTACGCTAACTGCTGGTTCCCCAAAAGACATATTTTAGGCCAAGGAAGTAGGAGTGTCAAGTCTTGTTAGTGAGGCAGGAATAAGGGGTAAAAGTAAGAGGCCGCAGACTTCACCTGTGTCATTACTTTTCCCTTGCTGGGCAGAGTGAGCAAAGAGAAGAGAAGGGCCCTCCCCCCCAGTACAAGGCCACCTGTGATCTGAGCAGAGCCCTCTATTCTAATCCCTTTTTACAGCCTGATGTCCCTGCGTGCCTTTGGCTATTAACAGCTCTCACAGCTCACGACTGTTCTCTACCTGCATCTCTGCCTCTGAATCTGCTTAACTCCACCTTCTCCAAGGAACGCCCTGACACGCTGGGCACTCGTGCCCAAGAGCTGATGGGCGGGAGGCCTGAACAAAGGGCATCACAGCGTGACAGGAGCCTGCGGAGGATGCTCTTTCTCACTGTCTTTCATGCATGTGCAGGCACTTCATCATGAATTAAAAAAAAACAAACAAACTTGACTGAATCTGCCCTGCCTCTCTTTTACACCCCAATCTCCTCCCCACCTACTGGCTCTCTGCATCACTTATCAAGATGTAATATATTAGGTGTGCTGGATTGCAGTGCTAGAGGTTGGTCACAAGGCCAGCCACAGGGTTGGGGTTCTTGGGTTGGCCTGAACCTGGGTGTGTGCAGGCACTCAAAATCCTGACAAGCTAAAAGGTGGGGGGAGGGGATCCCAAAGTTAGGAAACACTGTTGAGGGTGCTTCTGTCCCTCTCTGATGTCCTCATGTGCTATCACTGAAATATATATATATGTAAATAAATAAAAAATAACATAATGATGTCTCTTTGGCCATCTCTACTCTCCAGACTATCTCCATTGAAGACATCAACTGTCCAATTTATCACTTTATTCCTCCTTAGCATATAGTATTATAGTTACTCAGTAAATACGTGTTGGGAGATCAGTGGGACTAAATGTGGTAGTCAGGGTCCTAGCAGGAAACAGATGGCACATTCACATTGGGTAACCTGGTATAATAATGAACAGTACTATTTATAGATGGAGTTCTGAGAAACCACAAGAGTTATGAAATTCCCCAGTCCTGAAGGGGAGAGGATAACTAGAATCCAGAGAGGGCAGTCTGATAGAGGCCTTGAGGGAAATAGCCTGTAGGAACCCCACAGGAAGGAAGACTGGGGAAAGGGATAAATATTCCAACCTTGGGGCCAGCAGGTGGCATGGTGGTTAAGGCGCTGGACTTCCACATGACCAACTGCATTTTGAGACCTTGGACCTAAAAGCTTGCTTTCTCACTTTCCTTCTGTCACTCTCTGGTGAATTAAAATAATAATAGTAAATTTTTAAAAAATTCCAGCCTTACTTTCCTCTTCAGGTACCCCTGTGGCTAACCAGAATCTATTCAGAAGCCTGTGGGTGGGACCAGCAGTTGGCATAATGGCTATGTCACTGGACTCCCATGTAGTCAATCGTGGTTCAAGTCCTGGACCCGGTGGCTTAAACTCAGGCTGAGTGTGTGTGCATGCATGCCCAAGATCCCGAGAGGAGAATGGAGGAGAAGGGATTGCAGCATGGCCATCCTCCCTGTGGGGTGATTTCTCACTTTCTATCTGTCTCTCTCTGTCTTTCTGGTGAGTGCATGTGCCCTATAGCAAAAACCTCTCCAAAAAAAAAAAAAAAAAAAAAGAATAAGCCCGTGGCAGCTATAGTTCCTTCAGGTCAGATTCCCAGGACAAGGAGCAGAGTGGAGAAGGTTGAGAGAAAATCTACAGGAATAAAGGTAAACTATCACTGAATCTTTTTGTTTTATTTTTTTCACAATTTTTTGTTCCAAAGTGCTGCACAGTCTGTTTAATTTTGTACTGTTTCTCTTCCTCTGTGACCTTTAGCAATTCTATGACAACATCATTGTATCCCTAGTTGTCTCCCTAAATATCTAGTTCTTTGTTCCCAGTGAGTTTCTTCACCCCCTCAGCCAACACCTTCACTCCACTCTTGAGATGATTTTGCTCTGTCCAGAGCAAATGAGAATCTTCAGGATTCCAGACCTTATTTCACAAATCATCTCTACAGGATATACACATGGCCAAATAGTACTGATGGTGTTGAACTGTCTTGAAGTTATTAAGCTAAACTGAGAGAATTTCAACTTTGAAGTTGTACTTTAAGGACTTCCATAAAACTTGTCACTTAGAAGAGGAAATTTTTCAATAAACATTGATGTAGTTTAATGTTAACATTTTTTTTTTTTTTTGGAGAGGTTTTTGCTATAGGGCGCATGCGCTCGCCAGACAGACAGAGAGAGACAGAGAGACAGAAAGCAAGAAATCACCCCCTGGGAGGGATGGCCAGGCCACAATCCCTTCTCCTCCGTTCTCCTCTCGGGATCTTGGGCATGCACGCACACGCACCCAGCGTGAGTTTTAAGCCACCGGGTCCGGGACGCGAACCGTGGTTGACTACGTGGGAGTCCAGCGACATAGCCATTACGCTAACTGCTGGTCCCCAACATTTCTTTTTTTGACAAGGTTGTTCAATAACAGAAGTTTTTCTCAGGAGACAGGAAGTTATTTGTCACTAAAATACCTAATCAGACTAGATAACCTGTCAGCAATGATATTTAAGCAATTACTGATATGTGTATGTGTAGGGAGGGAAAAGGGGACAGTGAACAAGATGGTCTTTCTACAAACCTGTGGCTCTAGCAATATGTACATGTTGACATAGATTTTTAGTGTCCTTGACAGAACCACAAACGTCAAGTAAGGAGTGGAAAGAAAGTTCAAATTCCATCCACTCTGAGCAAGGAACTAAGTGCCCTATTTACAATCTATCAAACTTCCACAAGCTACTGTTACATTTCATCTCTGCGTGCAAATGTCCAGCATTGTGATGCAAAGTAGCGGTAAACTGTACATATTGGTTTTCTTTGTGGAATAAGTGGACCGTTTTTTAAAACTTTTCATACATTAACAGTGTGTTTGTTACTGTTTATAGTTTAAATGTGTCCCCCAGAATTCAATTGCTTAAACTGTTGGTTGTACTGTGAAGGTATTAAGAGGCTTAAATTTTATTATGGTGCCAAAACACGGAGCTGTTGGGAAGTGATTAGGTATCAGAGAGGGGTCCCTATGATTAAGTCCTGGTGGATTTTAAAGGAGAGAGAGTGAGATACACTCTGCTCTGTTCAAGTTCCTGCCGCTCACCATATTATCCACCAGCAAGGAGATCTCACCAGATATGGGGCCTGCATTCTGGCCTCCAAACTGTGAGCCAAATAAGCCTCACTTTTTTAAATTACCCAAAGATAATTCTGTTATTAGCAACAGAACAGACTAGAACAGGGGCTGGGGGTGGGCAGATGATGGTGCAGCAGTAAAACGTGGCACTCTGCAAGACAGCTCCGCGTGAAAAGGTGGCTAGTCCCAAGACCTCCCTAAGTGTGCTTATATGTGTGCCAGTGATCCAAGATGGCTAAGATTGGGGTGGATTGCAGTGTTGGGATCCTGTAAGGGTTGTTATATCTTTGTCTCTCCCTCTATCACTTTCTCTTTCTCATGGAAGAAATAAATAAGTTAAAAAAAGTTTTTAGACAAGAACAGAAAATTAGTACTATAAATGGAGTTGTTTGCTAATAACAATTACCTGAAAATGTGGAAGCAACCTTGGAATTGGGTAATAAGGAGAGGTTGGAAGAATTCGGAGGAGCAGAATAGAAAAAGCCTAGGTTCTAGTGGAAGGTCAGAAGAAGAGATGACTAGGGAAAGTAGGACATTTTTTTTAAAAGATTAGGTGGGCTGTTGCAACCAGAATGCTGATAGAAAAATGGACAATAAAGGCCATTCTGGGGACAAAAATAAGGAAAATCTTATTGGAAATTGGAGAAAAGTCTGTCCTCATTACACTGTTACAAGAGTTTGGTTGCACTGTGTCCATGTCCTGTGCCTTTGTGGAATGGTGAATTTAAAAGTGATAAATATTTTTCTTAAAAATCTAGGCAAAATAGGGACCAGCAGATGGCATAATGGTTATGTTGCTGGACTTCCACATAGTCAACTGTGGTTCAAGTTCCAGACCTGGCAGCTTGAAACTCACACTGGGTGTGTGTACGTGCATGTCCAAAATCCCAAGAGGAGTATGGAGAAGGGATTGTGGCATGGCCATCACCTTGGGGGTTGATTTCTCGCTTTCTGTCTTTCTGTCTCTCCAGTGAGTGCATGTTCCCTATAGCAAAAATCTCTCTAAAAAAAAGAAGAAAAAATCTAGGCAAAATATAGAAGGAACTGCACAGGTAATTTTAATAGCTTACAGTAATGTGAAAGAACAAGATGACTTAAAGACAGAATTGATCATTAAAAGCAAAGAAGACTGAAAGGATTTATGAAATTCACAGCCTGGTCACATGGCAAAGAGTGAAATAGCTTGTTTGGCAGAGAATGCTAGAGTGTGGTTGAGTGACTGGTTGCTAAAGAGATTTAGTGCTGCTAGAAGGGGTCCAGATGCTAACTGGCAAGACAAAGAGAGAAAGTCTCTGAGGCCACTTCAGAGATCTTTGAGGCTGCTCCTCCCATCCCATCACAGGCCTAGAAGCTGAGGAAAACAGAATGGTTTTAAGAGACTGACCTTGAGTAGGTTCGTTGCCCCAATCCACCTCTGGACCTTTGACTATTAGAGCTGCCAGTCTGGAACATGCAAGTGACAAATCTTGGTGCCACGCATATGGAGATAATTCTGTAGGACTGAAAAAATTCACAAGCTGTGGAGAGATAGAGTCTTTACCTGTGCCAGTGTGTCCAGAATTTGGAATACAAAGTGCAATAGTATTCTGGAGCCCTGAGATTTAATGTCTTTTCTTCTGGGTTTCAAATCTTGCTTAGAGCCTGGTACTCCTTCTTCTGTTGAATAAGAATTTAAATATTTTGGAAGCAAGTAATTTGTTTTGATTTCACAGGTTTATAGCTGGTCTTTGGACCTTGAGTTGATATTTGACCATACTAAGCTTCTGAAACTATTGGGATTAAATGGATGCTTTTTTTTTTTTTTTTTTTTTTTTTTGAGAGTTTTTTTTGCTATAGGGCGCGTATGCTCGCCAGAGAGACAGAAAGCGAGAAATGACCCCCCAGGGGGATGGCCACACCTCCATCCCTTCTCCTCCATTCTCCTCTCGGGATCTTGGGCATGCACACACACGCACCCAGCATGAGTTTAAGCCACCAGGTCCAGGACTCAAACTGCAGTCGACTACATGGGAGTCCAGCGACATAGCCATTATACCAACTGCTGGTCCCTAAATGGATGTATTTTATATGTGAAAAGGACATAAATTTTGGAGTCAGAGTGGAATGCTATGGTTTTAATGTGTCCTTCCCCAATTTATGTGTTGAAATCTGATTGTATTGTGAAGGAATTAAGAGACTTAATCTACTGTGTTCAAGGGTGACTGGACATCTCGGTGGAACCTCCACAATTAAGTCCTGGTGGGTTTATAAGGAGAGAAAATAAGACAGACATGCTCTGCTTTGCTCAAGCTCCTAATCTCTGCCATGTTACCCACCAGCAAGAACACCCTTACCAGATGTGACCCCTGGACCTCCCAAACCATGAGCTGAATAAACCTCTATTTTTATAAATTACCCAGGCTCAGGTAATTCTGTTTTTAGAGACAGAATCAACTAGAATGATTACTCTCTGCTTAAACCTCACCTTAGAAGGTGGCGACCCTTTTTGTATCTTACTTTTTACCCCGAGAGGCTTACATCTGCAGACTGTGTCATTTGGCCCTTCCTCATCTTCCAGCTTCCACTTGGGTTTAGCCGATGTTGTGGTACTGACAGGAAATTAGAGGACAGGAAGAAAGACAGTTAAATCTATTTATCCTTCTGTGCCATGTCAGGTCATGGTTTTTGCAGTGGTTGGATCCCTCTTTGCCACAGGACTTTTAAGTGTCCTCTCTTCCATAGCTAGAGCTCTCACCAGGGTGTAGTAACACCATCTCTCCTTGTTTGCACAGGCCTAGGCATAGTATTAGCTTCCAGCTGTTGTCCCTGGTCTTCACCATGTTTTGTTGGGTTCCCTTAAGTCTGTTTGTGCCTCTGTAAATAGTCCATGTATTAAAGTCTGTTCACTTAATCCTTTGTATCAACCAACTGTTTCCTCTAGGACCCTGACAGATGTAAATGGAAAAAGATTTTGGCCTAATACATCTGTTTCTTTTTCTTTTTCTTTTCTTTTTTTGGAGAGGTTTTTGCTATAGGGCGCGTGCACTTGTCAGACAGACAGAGAGAGACAGAGAGACAGAAAGCAAGAAATCACCCCCGCAGGGGTGATGGCCATGCCGTAATCCCTTCTCCATTCTCCTCTCGGGATCTTGGGCACGGACACACACGCCGGCATGAGTTTTAAGCCACCGGGTCCGGGACACGAACCGCGGTAGACTACATGGGAGTCCAGTGACATAGCCATTACGCTAACTGCTGGTCCCAATACTTCTGTTTCTTATCCCCATCCAATTGTCCATGAATTCTTAAGATGTACTATAAAAGGAAAAAATATATATTTTAAATAAATAACATATTATATATATATATATATATATATATATATTTATAGGTAATATATAATATATAAAATAAGACAAAATCAAAGGGAGCAAGAATGAGCTCACATACTTTCCCCTTTTCTACTAGATGAGAGATCTGGGGGTCAGAAAACTGTCCCAGATAACAATGATAAAGCAACTCTCAGCTGACACTGATTCATGCTGGAAACCATGCCCAGAAAGCAAAGGTTCTTTAGTGAAATAAAGCAAGGATTATTGTTTTTGAAAAGAACAAAGTCAAACCTATGTTAAGGGAGGAGCATGCTTTCCTCATGTAAGGCTAGACTGTATTGTCTAAAATAAATCTGCTTTGCTGAGCCGTTTTTCCTTTGAGGTCAGTGAACTGCTCTTGCTGTGGGGACACTGGGTGTGGAACCAGTTTCTACCACCTCCCAAACTCAAGGGGCTCTCAGAGACTACCTGCCCCAAGTGGGCAGGGCTGGGAAGGAAATATTCATTTCTCTTTGGCCACAACTCCAGGAACCCCAGTTTGAGAAGAGGAGGGAGGTAACTCCCTTTCTGAGGAAGCAGAAAAAGACACTAAACTTCTGTCCTCTAATTTCCTGTCAGTACCACAACATCGGCTAAACCCAAGTGGAAGTAGACACGAGGATAAGTGTGTCTGGAGGGAAAGCAGGAGTGGGGCGAGGAGAAGTAAGTCAGAGTAAAGCAGTACTTCTGCTCCTTCCACAGTATACTGCTTTCTAAGGCCTATCTGACCCTTCGCTTAATTTTTAAAATGCTTCCATCATCATCAGGTGTGAGTTCCATTTGGAGATACCTGGAGAAACACTCAGGAAGGAGCTTAGACCTTCCTAAGTATCTTGCAGCTTCCTAATCATCTGGCAAGGTAAAACTAAAATGATCCATCCTGCCCTTTTTCTCCCCAGCCCAGATATTAGTAGGTGTTTACTGCAGGCTTTATCCAGGCAGAGAAGAGATAGGATTGGATTCCTCGATTCCCTAATTCTCCTTTACCAACTTTACCCCATATGTTAGACAGAAATAACCAGATCAGGAAGAAGAGAATGGGGCTTGGTCACACCTAGGTTCCACTCATTACAGAACCCCCCTCTCATGGAAATGTATAAACCCTAGACTAAAACGTAATTTCCTTTAAGGTAGGGATTTGGTCTGTCTTATTTGCCACTGTTCTTCCAGAGCCTATGTTCTAAAAAAATGTACTTTGTTGTTGTCCTTTTTTAAAAAAATTATTTTTAGATTTTTGCCACAGGGCATGTGATTCGCTGAAGAGATAGAAAAGAGAGAGAGAGAGAGAGAGAGAAAGTGAGAAATCACCCTCCACAGGGGATGGCCATTCCTCAATCCCTTCTCCTCCATTCTCCTCTCTGGGCCCTAGACACACCCGCACAGGGGCCCAGCATGTTTCTCGTGCTGCTGGTCCAGGACTCCAGTAGCAGGGGTGGCCATGTGGGATCCAGTATCTTAACCACCATGCCACCTGTTGTTTTCCCCCTCTTCCTTTTAAATGACAACATCCCACCATGTAAAGATCCTCCTGCTCCAGCCTCTCAGCTGAGACCACACGCCAACACGATCGTGCTGGCTCCACCGACACTATCCCCTTTGTTGCCCAGGCCATCTTTAAGCTTTTGATCCTTCTGCCTCAGCCTCCCTGAGTCACCAGGATTATGGGTGCATGGCGCTGTGCCCAACCTTTAGATTGGACCCAGAAATCAACCCAGAGCTCCCATGGAAATCTGGTTTATGGAACAGTATCTCAGCAGTGTGTGCCACTGTTAGCTGGGCCTCCCCGGAATTTGTTTTAGGCCGAGGTGGTATGAACCACAGATACAAAAATGATTACCATGAAGGAAGAAAGGGTTTTTGTTTGTCTTTAAAATATTCATAGTTCCCAAGAAACAGAAGTCAGGGCATGCCACGCAGGGCCACACAGGGAACCACCAAAGCAAGATGAGCTGACAGAAGAACTTTGGGCAGAAGTTTTACTGTGGTTTTTGAGGGAAGGAATGGGTGCAGCAAAATAGCAAGTAGAATAATTTATGATTGGGGTTAGAATAATCTGGATGAGCTCCCACTGAAGGGTCCCCAGGTATCTGGCCCTCTAGTGACTAGGGCAGGGAGTAGTGTTCCCGACTGTAGACACCTGGTAAACAGAGCTGGTTGGGGGATTAGAGACATAATTGGTTGGTGTGCACATCAAAGACATACTGGGAAGCAATTGTCATCTCTAGGCATTAGTTAAGCTAGAAAATACAGTTACTGCAGCCTAGGACAGTTGCTGACAGAGAAAAGGCACACACAAACATAATCACACACTGACTGACTGACGGGTTAGATTAGAGAGCCTAAGAGCAAGGCTCAGAGAATTAGCAGGGAAAGGAATGCTCTGGAACATGTTTCTTATAACCAGGCTTTCTTCCACATAAACCAGTTTCATAAGTAGATTGGGTGGTTTGGATGGGATATTATAGTATTTGAAGAACTGGGTTATATTGCTATTAACAAGTGGCTAAAAGCAATTTACCTGTGCCGAACTTTTATTGGATGCTCTCCTGGCTTAATAATAACAGGCGTAAGTGTTCTAATTACAATCCTGTCACTGGTGCATTTTCCAAAGGGCGTGCGCAGGCAGAGTCTCAGGAATACATCTCCAGAGTTTTGGTTCACGGATCGCAGGACCTTACTGAGGTATGAAGAAATCACGCATGCCCAAAAGAACTCTGAAAGCAGATCGGAGAGGCTCCCTCATTGTCACATATTTGGCTAAATAAATATTACTTAAAACAGCTTATACAGACCTCACTGATTCTTGAGGAGACCTGATCATAATTTGTTAACAGAAAAAGGCTGTTTTGGAAAAGAAAATCATGGGTCAGTCAGTGGTACAGGGGTAGAACAAGATACTCTGTGAGGCAGTCCTACATGGGAAAATTCCCAGTTCAAGTCTGGAGACCTCCCTGAGTCCATTGGGCTTACACTTGCCCAGGACCTGGGGCTGACTGAAGTCAGAGGTGGATCTTGGCATTGAGATCTTGTTGTGGGATTTTCTTTTCTCTCTCCCTCCCTCTCTTTCTTATCCTTATGGAAGACACAGATGAATAAACTTAAAAACTGGTCTGGGAAGAAAGAAAGAAAACCAAACGATGTAAGTCCAACTTCTAATTTTGTTTTCAAAATAATCTAGCTTGGCTTCTGTGTATGTTGTCTCTAAGCCTAGATCATAAATTCAGTCAACAGAAAGCAGCATGGAATAAAGGAATCTGCATAGTTCTAAGACAATAAATAGCTCATTGTGTAATCAGACAACGCCGAAGTGCCAAAAACTGGGCTGCAGTTTGCTAATCTGTGACAGGACAGCTTTGGACTTGATTAGGGTTGTTAATTTGGTGTCTGCAGATAGAACATGGATGGGGGAAACTGTATTTTTAACTTCTAACTATAATTTGGCAGTTTCTTTCATTAAAAATGCACACAATAAATTTCACTAGTTTACAGTGGCCACGAAGTAGACACCAGTAGAAATCACTGTTATTTTCATGTTGCAGTAGAGTTGTCATAACTATCTCAATTTGTCCTTTTTGCTCAGCACTTCTTCAAGGTAACAACAGTTATTAGACCTGCAGCTAGATCTCATTAATGTAACAGTAACAATGTGTATTTTCACTATCTCACAAACTTAAAAAATAAAATGGGGTTGGGAGGCAGCTGGTGGCATAGTGGATCCAGGCAGCTGGATCCCACATGGCCGGCTGCTCATTTTGTCTGATGGACAACTTGAAAAACATCTTGGGTGTTACGTGTTGTGCGTGCTGTGCCCAAAATCCCAAAAGGAGAAATAGAGGAGAAGGGATTGTGATGGACCATCCCCTATCGGGGTTGCTTTTTCATTTTCCTTCTCTATCTCAGCATGTGCATGCACCTTTTAGCAAATTAAAAATGATATATTAATAATAAATATATAATTAATTAAAATGTTTTGATAACTCCACAGTGTAGTGGGTTTCCTTTGTGATCCCTTGCTTTCATTATTATCTTTTTTTTGGTCTTATAGAAAAATGCAACTTTAATAAAGTCACTCAGCTAGGAGTACAAGTACTCAGAGACAATGGTAATGCCCATTTGATCAGACACCCTGCAAAACACTGCAACCACAGGGATGGACAAGGCATTAAGAACTCAGCATCCTTCAGCTTCTAAGGAAGAGGAGAGAAGGATGAGTTGCTCAGAAAAAAGGTCAAGAGTCTTCCTTTTACTGGAACTTGCAATTGGTACAGGTTTAGAAGACAGCCTGTCCTTCATCTGGTGAGCACATCTGTCCGGTGTGTTGTGCCATTCCCTCATGACCACATGGAGAGCAGTGCCTGTCAGGAACAGACTCCTGTAACTCAGGCCCCTCCTCCACTGACATAGGCTTGGCGGTCTCCAGTTTGTGGAACACAACTGAGGTCTTCAAAACCTTCCCTGCAAAGTCCTGCACATTGATAGAAAAGCCACATCGAATACAGTTAACCATATCCTGAGCCCTGGGGAAGGGCAGGACTGAGCTGCAACCCAGACAGAAATCCAAATCTGACAGAAAACTGGAATAGAGACAGGCGAAGTCCATGTTGGACATGTAGTCTGGGAAGAAACTAAGTTTATTGAATGAGAAAAGCAGCCTCCTCCCTACTGAAGAGTCATTCCTATGCTGTTCTAGGACCTAGGCATATAGAGTGCTTTTATTTTTAAAAAAAATGCATTTTAAGGGGTCAGCAGGTGGTATGCTGATTAAAGTGCTGAACGCCCACATAGCCAACTGTGGTTCAAGCCCTGGATCTGGTGGTTTGACAATCATACTGGGCGTGTGTGTGTGTGTGTGTGTGTGTGTGTGTATGCCCAAAATCCTGAGAGGAGAATAAAGAAGAAGGGATTGCAGTGTGGCCACCCCCTCTGGGGGATGATTTCTCACTGTCTCTCTCTGGTGAGCATATACATGCACCTTATGGGAAAAACCTATAAAAATTAAAAAAAAAAAATTCTCAAGAGAGGGCCACAAGCCTCATTAGCCTATCAGAGAACTGATGGCACATAAAAGGTTGAGAACTCCTGGACTAAATGGTCTGTATAGTTTATTCCTGCCTTTAATTTATACCTTGAACAGTTGTACTCAGAAATCCAGGGGAAGGCTATCTACTTAGTCAAACTAACATCTTACAAAGTATGTTAGTATCCTGATGTGATAGGAACGTAAAATCAACACTTGAAGACTTTGATAAGTCTCTCGGAAAACCACCCTTTAAAACATACTTCTATTTGGGAACCAGCAGTTAGCATAATGGCTATGTCGCTGGACTCCCACGTAGTTGACCGCGGTTTGTGTCCCAGACCCAGTGGCTTAAAACTCACGCCGGGCGCGTGTGCGTGCGTGCCCAAGATCCCGAGAGGATAATGGAGGAGAAGGGATTGCGGCGTGACCATCCCCTCTGGGGGGTGATTTCTCGCTTTCTGTCTCTATGTCTCTCTCTGTCTGTCTGGCGAGCGCACGCGCCCTTAGCGAAAACCTCTCCAGAAAAAAAAAAACAACAAAAAAAACAACAACAAACAAACAAAAAAAACAAAAAACAAACAAACAAAAAAACATACTTCTATCTTCTTAACCCTGATCTGTTATTAAATAAATGCTGAGTTGTCCTGAGTATCATACTTCCCCAAGAATAAAAAGCCTGTCTCTTGATTGCTTAATCTTTATTTACTGATAGTCTGGTTGATATGGACTCCTTTTTTTAATTGCCAGAGGGTGCATGTGCTTGCCAGGAAAAGAGGCAGAGAAACAGAGAGAGAAGGAGAGAGAAAAGGAGGGAGAAATACTCCTACAATGGGGTGTGATCATGCTGCATTTCCTTTTCTTCCACTTCTCTATCCAGTCAGGATCTGAGGTATGCACGCATGTGCACCCAGCATATTTTTCAAGCTACCAGGGTGGAACTTGAACCACAGTGGATGACATAGGATCCAGCTTTCTTAACCATTAGTACCTTGTAGGGTGTACTTTTATAAGCACAACTAGAAACAGCAAGCATGCCAAACAGGCCCTGTGTGTGATGGGTATCCCGTTGCCTTCTCTTTCTATATCTTTCTCCCCTACCGTAGCTTTCCTCCTTTTTAGAACCCACTTTTTATACAGGAAACCCCCCAAACCAAAACCTGCTTACCATCATCAATGTCTCAGATGGGGACTTAACCTTCTCTCACCTACCAAAATGGAATGATCGTAGGTCTCTTATGCTAAGTATTGGTGGTGGATAGTAGTGCCAACCCTGAAAATTACTAATACTTATTGACCGTGCAGTATGTGTTGGGAACAGTTCCATGAATTCTCCGCATATTCATTAACTCTTACAACAACTCTACTTTTCAGATGAGGACACTGAGTAAGGTAGGCAACTTGCCCAAGGTCCCACAGCAAGGAACTAATGGGATGGGGATTCAAAATACTGGGCTGTCAGAAAAGTCATGCCACATCATGAGTTTTCCGATGATCCAATAGTACTCAAATAAGTAGTCTGGCTCCAGGGCCCTTACACACAGACACTGTGATATACTGCTATGATTTAATTTATTTTTATTTTTTTGGAGAGGTTTTTGCTATAGGGCGCGTGTGCCCTCGCCAGAAAGACAGAGAGAGAGACAGAGAGACAGAAAAGCAAGAAATCACTACCCAGGGGGGATGGTCATGCCACAATTCCTTCTCCTCCATTCTCCTCTCGGGATCTTGGGCACGCACGCACACGCACCCGGCATGAGTTTAAGCCACCCGGTCCGGGACTCTAACTGCAGTCAACTACATGGGAGTTCAGCGACATAGCCATTACGCTAACTGCTGGTCCCCCATGATTTAACTTCTTACTAACTTATTTCCTTCCCTATTTGTTGACACCACCATTTATGTTGTTTACAGTTTTTCACTACTATAAAACTGCCTTTGTGAATATGTTTATATATAAAAAATTTTGCACCTATCTGGTTGTTTCTTTTGGGCAGATTCCGAAAAAAGTGAACCAGTAGTTTTTAAGTAATTTGGTAATTATTTCACAAAAGATTACAGTAATTGGGCCAGAAATATTATCATGTCCCTTCACACCACTGCTAATAAAAAAAAGAATTATTTTTTTCCTTCATTTTTAAAACATTTGCCAACTTGATGGCCATAAGGAGATATCTCTCTCAAATCTGCATTTCTCTGAGGATGGACATTTTTCATGTATTAATTGATCATTTGTATTTCTTCTTTTGTGTTACTTGTTTCTCTCCACTGACCGTTTTTTTTATTTTGTGTAATATTTGTTTTCTAACAAATTATTCAATAGTGCTTTGGGAAGATCTAACAGAAAAAAAAATGCTAGTTCTTCACTGAGCATGAGAAGATTGAGATTCCATAATGTCTCACAATATTTGAGAGTTACAAGAGCCACACAATTAATTGTGTTATTTACGTCATCAGAATTCCCCCTGATTTGAGCAGGGGAATTCTTCCTATTTCTATAATTTGAGATTTTAAAGTTACCATCTAGGCTTCTATTGCAATCAGAAAACAGGAAAGATAATTCCCTATTGAGGATGTTTCTCCTCCCAACTTTTTTTTGTTAACTATTTTGTATCTACTGATTATTATTGCCTTCTACATGAAATTACTCTTCTCCACAGCACCTCAAATTTGTACACCAAATTTGGTGTATTTTCCATGTTCTTCAGCAATTAATGGGGAAAGAGATACATAACTTTCTTTTGGGAGTGTCTCTCCATTTTAGCCAGTACATCCAACTAATGGGCCCTGTGTAATCTTAGAACATCATTCAGTTTTTTTCCACCTTTTACTGATACTACTTTAGTTCTAGAAACACTCACCTCAAGCCTAGATTAGCAAACAACCATCCAATTTATTTTCTTGCTTCTAGTCTTGGCCCACGTCCCCTAATCAATGGATTTCCCACATTATATCAAAAGATAATCCAAAAATACAAACCCGAGCATATTCCCCTAATTAAAGGTCTTTCAATGCTGAAGCCAGCAGGTGGCATGGTGGTCATGTCACTGGACACCCACATGGCCAACTGTGGTTCGAGTCCTGGACCTGGTGGCTTGAAAATCACATGAGGTATGTGTATGTGTATGCCCCAAATCCTAAGAGAAAGGATTGTCGTGTGCCCCTGTCCTGGGGCGGGGTGGTGGGGAGACGGAGGGAGGTGATTTCTCACTTTCCTTCTCAGTCTGTCTCTTTCTGCTGAATGCACACATCCTATGGCAAAAACCTTAAAAAAAAAAAGTCTTTCAATGCCACTAAACTAAATTACAATTCCTTGACATGGCATACAAGACAGATCAAGCCCTTGTTTATCATCTAAGCGTCTCTCCCAAGCAATCTCTGCTACCACCATCCTGATTCATTTAGGATTTCTCACCAAAATGCCATGTTCTCTCTATCTTTTCATCTTTCATCTTTCCTTTATATATTGTTGCTTCAGACTAGAATTCCACGGGTGAAAATCCTTCTTAGTCCAGCCTGATTAAGTAGCTAGAAATCAGAAAAAGAAACTTAAAAGCATCTAAACAAAGCATCTATTGAAAAAAGTAACCCAAAAACCTCTTTTTAAGAAAGATTAGATAAATAGGTATGGAGATAATAGATAGAGGCTGAAACATCTCTGACTTCAGACCCCCAGGCACTCTTTTTTCAATAAACTTTTTATTTTTTGAGAGGTTTTTGACCTTAGGGTGTGTGCACTCATCGGAGATAGAGAGAGACAGAGACAGTGAGAGGGAAACAATTCTCCTCCTGGGATTTTAGGCATGCACGCACACAAGCCCAGCATGAGTTTCAAGCCACCAGGTCTGGAATTTTAACCAGGATCAAGTCATGTGGGAGTCCAGCAATGCAACAGTTGCACGATCTGTTGGCTCCCAATTTTCTTTTTTTTTTTTTTTTCCTTGAGATGACTGCCCTCTGAATCTTACTCAGAATGGTGACAGTTTGGGGCTGAAACTGGAGAAGACTCATTGGACGCAGCCATCTCAAGCAGGACCTCCACCCTTGCTGGAATGTTCCACTGTATGCCACACCAGACTTCTTTTTCAAGTGAGTGGCAAGACTTTAGACTCCCGTGTCAGAGGTATCCCTAGGGGACTAGGCCTCCTCACAGGGAAAAACCCTGGTGCTAGGCTGACATCTCCTCCAGTTGGGACCAGGTACCTTCATGACTCTCTAGAACAAGAGAATGCCCCTGTTCAAGTTTGATTCACTGCTCTGTCTGATGGAATTTTTGGAGTAGGGGATGCTGTATCTGCTAAATTTCCCTCCTGAGTCTCTTGTCCCGGCTCTCTCCCCCTTTCACTGTGGGCAACACTCACTCTCAATATTCCAAAGGACACTCCTTTAGCCTGTCTCCTAAAAACAAACTCTATTGGGATTGCAGTTGTGGGTGCAGGTTGTGAGCCACGGAGTCAGCCACCCCTAGCCAGTTGAGGCCACTCGCTGGGACCTCAGAATCGCCACCATCATGGCCTGCCACTCACAGGGGATCCAGTAGTTGCTGCAGATCAAGAAGCAAGAGGCCAAGAAGGTGTCCGAGGCCCACAAGCAAAAAAAAAAAAAAAAAAAAAAAAAAAACGAAGGCTGAAGTAGGCCAAATAAGCATAAGCAGTTAAGCAGTTCAGGCTGAAACTGAATAGTACCACCTGCAGAGGGAGAGAATTCAAGGCCAAGGAAGCCACAGCTCTGGGATCCCACTGTAGTTGCAGCACTGAGGTAGAGAAGGAGACCATCCTCCACACCTACTTCCTATAGAACATGCAGCCAGAAATCCATGAAAACTACTGCATAAATGGATAGGAGAAGAAGGAGGTGCCTGTCCTATGGATTGGTGTTTTAGATGCTTTCGTGGAATATGAAGCTTTACAGAGCTCCAGTTATATTCTTGAGAAAGGAATTAAATTATTACATTATATTATATAGAGGTCCCTTCACTTTTTGCAAAGTAGTAAATCTAACTTCTTCTTTTTTTTTTTTTTTTTTTTGGAGAGGTTTTTGCCATAGGGCACGTGCACTCGCCAGAAAGACAGAGAGAGACAGAGAGACAGAAAGCGAGAAATCACCCCCCGGGGGGGTGGGATGGCCATGTCACAATCCCTTCTCTTCTATTCTCCTCTCAGGATCTTGGGCACGCACACACATGCACCCAGCATGAGTTTAAGCCACTGGGTCCGGGACTCAAACCACAGTCGATGACATGGGAGTCCAGTGACATAGCCATTACGCTAACTGCTGGTCCCAATCTGACTTCTTTGTACAGACTTAGAACTTACCCAAAGATTTCATCTTTTTACCTCATATTTCTTAGTAATTTAATGGGTGTGCATTGTTGTCCTATGCCTTTAGCTCAAGTAATACGTATCTCAATGTTAACTTTTCTTCTTCGATGTAATAGAAAAAGAAATTCTTGGGACCAGTAGATGACAGAATGACTACATCACTGGAACGTAGTTGATTTGGGTTCGAGTCCCCAATGCAGAGGCTCAAAACTCATGCTGGGCATGTGTGCATGCATGCCCAAGATCCCAAGAGGAGAAGAGACTGTGGCATGGCCATCCCCCACGGAGATATTTCTAGCTTTCTGTCTCTCAGTCTCTCTGGTGGGCACATGTACAGTATAGCAAAAATCTCTCAAAAAAATTCTTTGAAGAAAGAAAGGAATTAATAATTTTTCCTCCTAATGCTTTCTTGAAGGTCAAGGGCTTTATCTATGAAAAAGTAAAAAATATTTGTAATCTGTGTGAAGCCGTAGCCAGCCTCAAAGTAGTCCATTCTGGTTAAGGGTTAAAAAGTGACTGCTATATAATAGTTTGGGCTGCTTTTAATTTCTTTAAAATACTAGATGATAGAATTCAAAACATGTTACATGTTATTACTTGGTGTACTGATAGTCATTTAAAAGCCTCTTTTTCACGAAAGCAAACAAACAAAAAAAACCTCTACACCATATATACTGGAGGTGAAATTAAACCCGGTTTTGCCACTTTTTCTATAATCCTGTCTGGTCTCAATACAAACTTTACTATGGTTCTCAGTGACCAGAAAAGGGCAGTTTTGATTTCAGAATTCCTTATGATGGCAAGAATTTCCCCCAACTTAATGGCAGGGAGTCTGTGGTTCCCTTACTCCAGGCATTTTTTCCCCTAAAAAAAATTTAATTTTATGTATTATTATTATTACTTTTTAGTTTAATGAGAGAGAGAGAGAGAGAGAGAGAGAGAGAGAGAGAGAGAGAGAGAGAGAAAGGGAAAATGAGAAAGAAAGTCACCAGGCTCGGAATTCAAACTATAGTTGGCCATGTGGGAGTCCAGGGCCCTAACCACCAAGCCACCTGCCGGCCCTGAGGGCTTTTTTCTCTCTCTGTGCCCACCCCTCTCTTTGCCAATCTTGCATCACTTTTCAAACCCTTCTCCTGCACAACTGCTCTTCTGTTGCTACTGAAAATTCTTCTCACTTTGACCCTTCAGATCACACACCCATTCCCTAATGAGATAGTTAGACCCCACTTACAGGTAAACAGAGTAAGGGCCCCAAAAGGAAGTCACTACAGTTTTCTTTTTAATAAAGTCTGTGTTTTTTTCCTATGGTCTAGTTAATGTACAATATACACCCTTTCTGCATGTTTCTAAAAAATTTATGACTCCTAATAAGGCAGGAGATAGGGATTCTGAGTGCACAGACAGGGTAAAGGCTCGAGTCACAATGGCTGTTTTCACAGCCAAAAGCTGGTTGTATTGGGACTCAAAACAACTGCAGCTAAGGATAGCTGTTTCTATTTAGTAATTTTATTCTAACAAGAAGCACAGAATGCTATGGTCTACTGACCCCATGAAGAACAGGTTAATACTGGGTTGTCAGAAAAGTCACGATGCATTTTTGCATAGAAAGACAGTAACATAAAAAAAAAATCATGACTTTTCTGAAAACCCAATAAATCACTTAGACTACCACATAACTATTTTCTAAAGCCCATTTCCTATATCAGAGAGCCAGGCCATTGCTCGGACTGCTAGATAAAAACTCCTCACCTCTACTTTTCTTTGGCAACTCATTCAGAGACCTTCCGTGTTTGGGAGCTCTGTTCTTCCTTCCCTCTCGTAATAAACTCCACTTTGCTACCTCCTCTTTGTTCATGTGTCTGATTCTTCATGAGTGTCGGACAAGAACCACTATGTGTTGGGTCTGGTCGCCCAGCCCTCCCATATCACTCTGTCCTCTCTGCCCTACGCTCTCCTACCTCTGACTTCTCCTCACCATCTCCTGAAACTGAAAGTCCCTGGCCAGTGTATTACCTTTATTTCTCTCCCTACCACAACAAGATCTCAAGATCAACATATTCTTCTTACACACCAACCTTCTACCACCCCCAGGCCTCTGTTGCTGCTTTTTGAAGTTGCAGGAGCTGAAGGCATTATCTGAGTCCAGGCCCTTTTCAATGTCTGATCTCCATCTCAAATTTAGGCTAAACTTGGCAGTTTCTCTTTTAACCCAACTAAATTTATTAAGAAATTTAAACAGCTCAATCTATCTTATGATTTATCTTGGTAGGACATTTACATCATTTTCTCTACTTGTACTAATCCTGAGGAGAGAGGTTGTCTTCAGGTTAACGCAGGCGAATATAGAGATAATCTAGATGTAAGGCAGCCCAATGCTTAGGCCCTTGGCTCCAGGGCTGTCTCTGACCAAGATCCTCATTGGGACTATCAGCACGTGTCTGCAGACTGTAGACAGCAAGAGCAAATGCTCTCTTACCTTACTGAAAGGATGAAATGGGCCACGGTATGCCCACCAGTTTTAATGAGGTTCAATAAATTCACTCAGAGTCCAGATAAGAATCCTGCTCTCTTCCTCCCTAGGGCTTCAGAGGCCATTCGCCTTTACATTAACTTAGATCCAGACTCCAGAAAAGGCCGATCTGTCCATGCAATGCATTTCATTTCCTCGTCGAATCATGATATTCAGCATAAACTACAAAAATTAGTTCAGGGCCCTCAGACCTCACAATCAGAACTAATAGACCTAGACTTCAAGGTCTTTAATAATTGTGATGAGGACAGGCAAATAGAGAAAAGGGAACCAGACTGGTAGCAGTCCCAAGAACAAATGGAGCCTTTCCAAATGGCAGCCTCTGCAATTAAAGGAGTATTTCAGATTCAAGAGGGACTGACCCAAAGCCCCCCAACCAAACACAACAAGGACCCTTGACCTCTTCTAGACCTTAGATTGACAGGCTTGGCAATGAGAGGTCACCGCACTGCCCGAGCCTTGTGTAGCTCTCAGTTGCAAGTAAGATCATTGATTTTTTTGAATTGATACTGGAGCCACATATTCTATTCTTCCCAAGCTTATGGGTCCTTTGTCCCCTCACCTGTTTCCATCATAGGGGTCAAAAGGAGGCCACAACCTACTTTATAGATATTAAGCTTATTTTGTGCTCTGGGGGACCAGGTCTGTGCTCATTCCTTTCTAGTAATTCCCAATGCCTTAACCCCCTCTTAGGATGGGATCTTTTCTTTCTTTATTTTTTTTTGGGAGAGATTTTTGCCATAGGGCGCATGTGCTCTCCAGAAAGACAGAGAGAGTCAGAGAGACAGAAAAGCAAGAAATCACCCTCCAGGGGGGATGGCCACGCCGCAATCCCTTCTCCTCTCGGGATCTTGGGCATGCACACACATGCGCTTGGCATGAGTTTAAGCCACCAGATCTGGGACTCAAACTGCAGTCGGCTACATGGGAGTCCAGTGACATAGCCATTATGCTAACTGCTGGTCCCAGGATGTGATCTTTTCTTTGCATGTATGTGTGTGCATGTGTGTGTATTTGTACTTGCAATACAGTATGTATATGGTAAAAGTCCTTATGGAATTCTGTTCAATTTGGCTTATAAATAATAAGAGTGCTCATACAAATAATTGAAACGCTTTTCAAGTTCATGTGACTTAAGTAAATATTTAACAAATAAGCAGTCTTTAAATCTGTTAACAAGGAAAATTTAATAGATGAAGATCTTCACAATTTCCAACATATATTTTTGTCTAGGGTTTTATTGGTCAGACAACATTATACTTGTCTTAATAGTATTTGTTTAATGAAACAGCTGATATTTATATGTTATGTGGTATGGTGGATATCTAACAAAAATAATTAAAGGGGGGATAGATTAATGACTAGTTTTTCTAGTATCTTTGTTTTTATCAATAGTCAAGGTATAATGGCTAAAGAAAAAAATTTAATTATGTGATTATAAATGGGATAGTTTAGATACTGTAATATCTTAAAGTTTACTTTAATGGAGGTCATAGATATTTGTAAACTGTCTGAATCACCTTTAAATCAGATCTATAAAAATTCCTAGATAACCCAGTGAGGTACAATAATTAATTCCGGTGATCGACCTTAACCTTTGATTTAACTTAAAATGCTGAGTCACTCAGGATAATCTCACAGGCAGGGAACCTAAATTCCACCCAAGGACAAGATTTGGAAAGCTCAGATCAGATCCTCTGTCTTGGAAAACTCTAAATGTTTCCAATGTGGCAAGTCTAGGCAATGAAAAGGTCAGTGCCCACAACTGGCATCTTCCTGTCCCCACTGGGCCTTGTTCCCAATGTGGAGGAGTTGGCCACTGGAAAGAGGAATGGCCTGAGTTCCGAAGAGAGCCCGGATCTCCTGAGGCCATGATGGCCTCTGAAATTGAGGACTGATGGGGCCCAAGCAGCTCCTTTTGGACGTCTGAAAATCACACCTGAGAAGCCTTAGTTTCTGTAGGACTTTCTCTCCTAAAGAGGCTGAACCCCTTCATCTGAGACACCATTTGACAAATACCCCGAAACAGGTTCAGAACATCTTGTACACCAGATGGTACAATATTCATGCCTTCCTTCAGAGGACCATACTCCTCCCCATCACCATGAAAGACAATGCTCCTTCTCAGCATGAAGAAGCTCCAGAAGACTGACCATTGCCCATAATGCCTCGTCCCACCTTCCTCTCACTTCTTTTTCTTTCTTTTTTTTTTTTTAAGTAAAACATGGCCTTCCACCCTAAAATATTTATGATCAGGTTCTTTACCTAAACAGCATGTGGCCCTGCCATAGACGTCCATAGTTAAGGCTGGAATTGTTAGCTCAACCCTGAAGTAATTTCCTGTCAGAAATAAAGAGATGGTTACAATGATTTTTGGCCAGAGCCCCCTATTACTGGCAAACAAAACCACAAAAATGTTTCAGCCAACATTCACATGGGCCAATAAGAACCCACTATTCTTGTGACCCTACTGCTCCAGGCTGAAGCACTTCCAACTTCAGACTCTCAGGGCTCTCTTCATCAATAAATTTGCCATTTTATCTTGAACAGCAACAACAACAAAAGATAAATAGATATGTCAGGCATAATGCTAGGGCTGAGACTATAATTGAGAGCAAAAATTGACAGGTTCTTTCCCCTAGTTGAATTCAAAGTCTCTTGTTAAACCTAACCCTGGATCCTGGGCCTGAAATTCCCTCTGACATGAGGAACTATAGATCTAGTGCATACTTCTAGTAGTAGCAGATGTACCCACAGGGTAAGAGAGAACATGAAAGTCTTGGGGAAGGGTCATTTTCTAAAGAACTGACCTTTTACTGAGCTTCTAATTTCCTTAAAAGCTCTATCCCTAGAAAACTCAGTCCAGTCATTACCCAGATTTAGCATTTCTCCCTAGGGGATGCAATAAGGGTAGATACTGAGAGAGAAAGCATAGGAAATGTCTTTGTCTAGAACTTTAAAAAAAATGGTTTTGCTATATTGAAAGGCCTATAAAACACCAAGCTATTTCTTTACATAAGAAATTGGTTCAACAACAGAAATGAATTGAGAGTCTATGTCCCAGGCCTTCTTCGGGGCCCTTGGAAGATATCAGTGAACAAAACAAAGATCAGCAACCTCTTAAACTTTCATCCTACTGAATGGGGTTTGGGAGAATGTAGGCTTCACGTAAAGAGCAGAAGAATATGTTATATCAATCTCCAGAGTTCTGCCAAATACTTGGAGAGCGGTCAGTCTCTCAGAATGGAGCCTAGGGTTAGAGTTGCAAGGTAATCATGAACAGCCAATCTCATGGCAAAGTTATTACATCAGGGTCCAGCTCTCATTTGGCAGGCCATGATAGAGCACCCTTCAGGTGGAGGCAGACTAAGAGCCTAGAAAGTGAAGAAGCTGGTCCAGGTCTCTAGTGAGTTAAACACATATTTGGGGCCTCAGGCTTCATGGTAGAATGTGATAAAAGAGCAGGCTTATGAATCCAGATGATAAGATAGGTTCAATCAGTATTGTATAAACCTGGATGATTTTTTTTGGCTTGCTTTTCACATTTTTTTTTTTTTTTTTGAGAGGTTTTTGCTACAGAGCGCGTGCACTCACCAGAGAGACAGAGAGACAGAAAGCAAGAAATCACCCCAGGGGGGATGGCCACGCCGCAATCCCTTCTCCTCTTTTCTCCTCTCGGGATCTTGGGCACGCACGCACACGCGCCTGATGCACCGGGTCCGGGACTCGAACTGCGGTTGACTACATGGGAGTCCAGTGACACAGCCATTACGCTAACTGCTGGTCCCGCTTTTCACATTTTTAATTAAAACATTTTTAAAAAGTTTATTTAGAAAGCATATGTATGAAAGAAAGAGGACAGACATCCTCTACAAAATCTTGTCATGTTCCAATCCCTTCCCAGAGCCTTCCAGCTCATCAGGATTTGGGGTACATGTACACCCTGTGTGTTTTCAGGTTAACTGGGCCAGGGACCCAAATCTGGGGTCAGTCATTTGGCTTCCAGCACTGCAGTTCAGTATGCTACCAAATGTACTATGAAGGCTCAGCCATATTTCCAATTTTTTTAATGGCACTAGTATTATTTATTTTGGGGAAAAATCTGTGAGAATATAGACAAATAAAACCCTATAAACCTATAATCTTAAAAACATCTTTAGGGGCTGGCAGGTGGCATGGTGGTTTAAGGTACTGGATTGCCACATGGCTAACCGCAGTTCGAGTATCAGACCTCATGGCTTGCTTTCTCACTTTCCCTTTCTCTCTCTCTCTCTCTGTCTCTTGTCTGGTCAAGTTTAGAAAAACACTAATAACAAATAGAATTAAATAAATCGTTCTTTTTAAAAAAATTCTATCATCTCACAGAGAATATTGAGGCAAAAGTGCTGGGTGATCAGACCTAACACCCATGTTGGTTCTTGTCCTATGCTCAAGAAGAATCAGAGACACAGACACAGAGAGGAAAGGAAAGCAGAGTTTATTAGGGAAGGAAAAAAAGCTTCCAGTGTAGTGGAAGGGGGTCCAAATGGGTTGCCCAAAAGAGGCTGGAGACAGGGCTTTTTATCTAGTAATCTGAGCAATGGACTGGGTTTCTGATAAGGAAGTGCACTTCAGAAAATGGTTACATGGTAGTCTTGAGTGATTTATTACCCTATTCTTTGTGGGGTCTGCAGACTATAGTGTCCTGTATTTCTTGTTAGAATACAGTTATTGAATAGAAACTGCTGCCCTTAGCTACAGTTGCTTTGAGTCTCAATGCAGCCAGCTTTTGGCTGTGAAAACTTAGCCACTGTGACTCCATCTTGGCCTTATCCTGTCTGTGTGCTCGATATCCCTATCTCTTATTCGTAATGATTCATAAATTCTTTAGAGACAGGTAAGAGGGGTATATATCATACATTAATTAGACCATAGAGGAAAAACACAGAGACCTGATTAAAAAGAAAAACATAGTGACTTCCTTTTGGGGCCCTTACCCTATCTACCTATAAGTGGGGTCTAACTCCTATCTCAATACTGAAGCAGAAAAAAAGCTAGAAAATGGAAACAGAAAATTGGGCTGGAGCATCTGCCTCTGTGACTAGACAGAAAAAGCGATCAAAGCAGAAAATTCCCCACCTAAGGTAATGTAGGCAAGAGATTTCCGATGGGGGAAGCCTAGCTGATTAAGCTACATTTGATATAGCTAGTGAGATGACTCATAGGGCCTTGCCATATTTGATATAGCTAATGAATTGAGAACAATCAATGGGCCTAATTAATGATCAACTGACATGACCAAGATTAAAAAATTATAAACCTCACAGAACCTATCTGCTGGGGCCTTTGTACCACACACTCTCTCTCTCCACTGGGGCCCACTCCTACCTCTCAGGAGTGTACTTACACTTTTATTTAATAAAATACCTTTTAACTTCTCTATTAACATATTTGGTTCAATTCTTTGTCAGAAATACCAAGAATCTGGGCCAGCAGGCGGCATGGTGGTTAAGGTGATGGAGTCCCATGTTACTGACTGCAGTTTGAGTCCTGAACCTGGTGGCTTGCTTTCTCACTTTCCCTCTGGTGAGTATGTGCACTCTGTAGCAAATTAAAAAATAATAATAATAGGAGACGAAGACAAAACCGGAGCCAGGCACGGGCGGTGGACGCTGTTCTGCCGAGAGCTGAAGATGGCAGTGAACCTGTACTCGACATTAGTCACTAGTGATAACCTAAGTCGACATGACATGCTGGCCTGGATCAATGAATCTCTGCAGCTGAATCTGACAAAGATTGAACAGTTGTGCTCAGGGGCAGCTTATTGTCAGTTTATAGACATGTTCTCTGGCTCCATTGCCTTGAAGAAAGTGAAATTCCAAGCAAAGCTAGAACATGAGTACATCCAGAACTTCAAAATACTACAGGCAGGTTTTAAGAGGATGGGTGTTGACAAAATAATTCCTGTGGACAAATTAGTAAAAGGAATGTTTCAGGACAATTTTGAATTTGTTCAGTGGTTCAAGAAGTTTTTTGATGCAAACTATGATGGAAAAGACTATGACCCTGTAGCTGCCAGACAAGGTCAAGAGACTGCAGTGGCTCCCTCTCTTGTTGCTCCAGCTCTGAATAAACCGAAGAAACCTCTCAGCTCTAGCAGTGCAGCCCCACAGAGGCCCATCTCAACACAGAGTACTACTGCAACTCCTAAGGCTGGCCCAGGGATGGTGCAAAAAAATCCTGGTGTGGGCAACGGGGATGATGAAGCAGCCGAATTGATGCAGCAGGTCAATGTGTTGAAACTTACTGTTGAAGACTTGGAGAAAGAGAGAGATTTCTACTTTGGAAAGCTAAGGAACATTGAATTGATTTGCCAGGAGAATGAGGGGGAAAATGACCCTGTGTTGCAGCGGATTGTAGACATTCTCTATGCCACAGATGAAGGCTTTGTGATACCTGATGAAGGAGGCCCACAGGAGGAACAAGAAGAGTATTAACAGCCTGGATCAGCAGAGGCACATCCGAATTCTTCACTCCAAATCATGTGCTTAACTGTAAAATATTCCCTTTTATTATTCTTAGAGGACTCACTGGTTTCTTTACATAAGCAAAAAGTACCTCTTCTTAAAGTGCACTTTGCAGAATTTTCCCTCCTTTTCCAATAAGTTTGAGTTAGGAGCTTTTCCCTTGTAGCAGAGCAGTATTAACATCTAGTTGGTTCACCTGAGGAACAAAGAGGCTGAGCATGAGGCTCCTGTGTGGATGCTGGTCACACTGATGCTGAAGAAGGGGTTGTATGTAATGGCCGAGGTGGTGACCTCAGTAGAGAAATGTAAAGACTGAATTGAATTTTAAACTAATGTGAAGTCTTGGCAGAGAACGTTTTAATAAATAAATGCCTTAAGAGTAAAAAAAATAATAATAATAAATTAAATAAAATAAATAATTCTTCCCATCAGCATAATCCAGAATAACCTCCCAGTTTTAGGGTCAGGTGATCATTAACCTTAACTCTATCTGCAAATTTAATTATCTTTTGCTATGTACACAGATTCTAGAAATTAGAGTGTGGACATCTTTGGGGAGACTGTTAAGTCTGCTAGTATAGTGTTGTAGTAAAAACTTCCAATTTACACAACCAGGTAAAATAATAATGTATTGTGAACATATGTTCATGGACATAAAGTATCTTTTACATCTTTTAAGATATCCTTGAATATGTGAATGTCCCATAAAATGTAACTATTTCTGTATTAAGACAGGTTGTATTGTATTCTTTATCATAAATAACACTGCCATAAAAATCTCGGCAGTTATTTATTTATTTATTTATTTTTGTGAGAGGTTTTTGCTGTAGGGCGCGTGCGCTCGCCAGACAGAGAGAGACAGAGAGATAGAAAGCAGGAAATCACCCCCCAGGGGAATGGCCACGCCACAATCCCTTCTCCTCCATTCTCCTCTCGGGATCTTGGGCACACACACACACACACACATGTGCCCCATGGGAGTTTAAGCCACCGGGTCCGGGACTCGAACCGCGGTCGACTATGTGGGAGTCCAGCGACATAGCCATTACGCTAACTGCTGGTCCCTGCAGTTATTTATTTATTTTTTTTTTTGGAGAGGTTTTTTCACTATAGGGCGCGTGCACTCACCAGACAGACAGAGAGAGACATAGAGACAGAAAGCAAGAAATCACCCCCCCAGGGTGGATGGTCACGCCGCAATCCTCCATTCTCCTCTCGGGATCTTCGTGAGTTTTAAGCCACCTCGTGGGAGTCAGCGACATAGCCATTACGCTCTGCTGGTTCCCCCTGCAGTTATTATTATTTTTTTTTTATTTATTTTTTTTTTGGAGAAGTTTTCGCTATACAGACAGACAGAGAGAGACATAGAGACAGAAAGCGAAATCACCCCCCAGGGGGGATGGTCACGCCGCAATCCCTTCTCCTCCATTCTCCTCTCGGGATCTTGGGCACGCACGCACACGCAGTGAGTTGTAAGCCACCGGGTCCGAGACGCGACGGTCGACTACGTGGGAGTCCAGCGACATAGCCATTACGCTAACTGCTGGTTCCCCCTGCAGTTATTTTTTGACCTGCATTTTATGATGACTTTGTATTGTCAGCTTAAGTGAGTTGGACTTACACTTCCTAGAACCTCTTTTTCTGTGTAGTTCTGAGTTGAAAGCCATAAAAAATAATTGCATGAGATTTGGAAAATGAAGTAGCAGTCATACTTACACTTGGAAGCCCACTGTGGGGTCAGGCACTGTTGTACCTGTAGCTCATATCCATTGTCACGGACCTGCTGGCTCACCTTGTTAGAGGGACCAGCAGCCAGAGTGTAGCAACCCCAAAAGGATCTCCATGGGGTAGAATGTGAACTCAACAGATCTAGCTCACACTGGATCTCCTCTTTCATCTTCTCTAAATCTTGGCCTAAATGCATGTATAGCTCTGTAATTAAATACACTGAATCTTTTTTCATATCATCAAAGCAATGAGAAGTACATACAAATGTTAATAGTTTCACTGTAGTGGCTTTAGCTCATCCTGTGAGTTGGTTTGTCTCTTCTCTCTCCCACTTTGTATGCATCGTCTCTTCCTAACTGCTGCTCCTGTGACTTCTGGTTCTGCAGCAGACAAAGGGTCACAGTCTTAAGACAGAATGCACAGCCAGCTCCCACAACTTTGTAAGGTCTAATATCTACACGAATCTCTCTGTGTCACTCATAAATGTTCCACTTCTCTGATCAAATCATAACTGACACACATTTATAATTATTTCCTTCAGATAAATTCCTAGAAGTACAGAAGCTGGGTAAAAACAGTTCATTTTTATATTCCCTTAAATGCTTTTTTGCTCATGTTTTGTATCTAGTGAAATTTTTTTTTGAGAGAATTCCAACATTTCTATTCAGTTAAAAAGAATCAAAACAAGATATTTTGCCCATGTTTGTCCTAGAACTTGAATGGCAGAACAGTATTAGTGGTTCACGCTAGCTAGAGCAGTAGCAGCAAGAATCCAGAGGTAGGACCCAGAGAGAGATGCTCAGACCCATTTGCTGAGTTACCCCTTGATGACACTCCACAGTGACATAAGCTTTAAGATTCTGTTTTCTGTTAAAGTCAAATATTTCTTCTAGGACCTATCTTCTTAGGCTAGAGTCGTATTTCGGAATCTCTGAGTGTGGGTAAGCTTTCTCTTTACTTAACTTATACTAAGTTAATGTTTATCATCCAACTTTACTTTTATTATTCTTATACACCTGATCTACATTGGTCCATCTGTTAGGACTTATTATCTATGGAAATGGCATCATCTAGGGTTGTACAGTGTATGATCTGAATGACCACATGAGGATGCCTAGATCAGTTTTATGATACCTTGAGTTATGTGTTCCTGTTGCTGGCTTGTCTTTCTGCTGTTTGTGGCCTCTGCTTTTGGATA
Source organism: Tupaia tana (assembly GCA_026018925.1). Classification (NCBI taxonomy): domain Eukaryota; kingdom Metazoa; phylum Chordata; class Mammalia; order Scandentia; family Tupaiidae; genus Tupaia; species Tupaia tana. Next base: position 73,254,641 of record JAKSZU010000001.1, read on the forward strand.
CCATGTTCCATCTGCTGATCCGGGCATCCATTCAGGGCTTTCATCAGTTGGGTCTATGCTCTCACTGTCTTCCTCAGCTTGATGGACGAATTTACTCTAGAACTGAGAAACTCTAGGAATCGGTGCATACTAGATCATTGTGATTAACTAGACCAAGTCTAGATCCAGCTATATTCCAAGCTATGATAAATATAACTTCTAGAAGTCCAAGCTCTCCTTCTTATCTCTTAAGTAATAAATTTGCATTTGAGATAAGTTCTAATAATCTCCTGGATTTCCTCCTCAGACATCATGAAGGCTTTCTTTAATATCTGATCACACATAATTTCATCAGGGGTGTGGGCATAGAAAGCATAGACATACATTCAACTGGTCAAATTCACGTAACTTATTAGGTCTCCAAAGTTATTAATGTAATGTGAGCATGAACTTGCTTTACTTTGAAGATATTCTCCATTAAATACTCTAGGGTACTAAATCAGAAAACTTATAGACATAGAAATCTTTTCTCCTTATTTGCCTCCAAAGGACTTTACTACAATTGGGTCATCAAGAAAGTTATAATGCATTTTTCCATACAAAACAGATGACCTAATACAATTTTAATGCTAGAAATGGGGTTTAGTTTGATTAAAAGTATACTAAGTTAATGTTTATCATTTATATTCATAAAGGTGTATAAATTAATTAATTAATTAATTAATAAAAGGCTGGGCTAATTTTCTAACATAAAATACCACTGGAAAGTGCTGTAAAATTTCCAGGGCAATAGAAATAAGATGATAGAGCCTGTTGCTTATTTTAGCTGTGTACCTTCAACTCTATGACGTCTAATCTATTATAGGACTTTAGACTCACTTGCTTATTTAATTTCAAAGAAATGATTCACAAATTTACTGACTAGATTAAAACTTGACAGTAATAAATCTTTGTAAAGATTTTTTTCTGCATGAATATCTTTACATAATAGAGGAAAGATAAGCTGCATATATAATAGCAAATCCATTGAGAAGATAAAAGAGAAGCTTCAATCAATCGAGTCACATTAAAACACTTCTAAAAATTATAAACAAATAGTCAGCATGGGGGGACCAACAGATGGCATAATGGTTATGTCACTGGACCCCCACACAGTCGACTGCGATTCGAGTCCTGGACCCGGTGGCTTCAAATTCATGCTTGGTGTGTGTGTGTGTGTGTGTGTGCATGCCCAAAATCCCAAGAGGAGACTGGAGAAGAAGAGATTGAGGTGTCGCCATCTCCCTTGGGGGATGATTTCTCACTTTCTGTCTCTCTGTCTCTCTGGCAAGTGCATGTGCCCTATAGCAAAAATCTCTCTAAAAAACAAAAACAAAAACAAATAGTCAACATGATTCCATTCACTGAGCAGACATCTTGGACAATCCATTCAAAGATCACTTAGTCCAACTTGATGAAGCCCAAGTTCTTCACATGCTGACAGAAACACTGATGGTACATGTTGAGACCAGATCAGACCGTGCCAGTATGAGCACACGTGGTAAGACTAAGAACCCTGGCCAAATTTTTGTGGGTGGCTCCAGGAGAGCTGCTGGTGACCTATCCTCCTCTCAGTGGGGCAATGAAGCAAAAGGTGTAAAGACTGATTCTTGATAGGGGAAGAAAAACAAGGAATTCTTCCATAGATAAAGAATAACACTTGGGACATTTGAAACTCAGGAAGCAAAGAACTTGCCCTATGGCCCAGCATATGATCAATTTTGTTTAATATTCCACATGTATTTGGAAAGTTCTACTTTTACTCCAACTCTCATTAAATCTCTCTCTTTTTTTTTTTTAAGAGGTTTTTGCTATAGGGCGTGTGCGCTCACCAGACAGACAGAGAGAGACAGAGAGATAGAAAGCGAGAAATCACCCCCCAGGGAGGATGGTCATGCCGTAATCCCTTCTCCTCCATTCTCCTCTTGGGATCTTGGGCATGCACGCACACGCGCCCAGCGTGAGTTTTAAGCCACTGGGTCCAGGATGCGAACCGCACACAACTACGTGGGAGTCCAGCGACATAGCCATTACGCTAACTGCTGGTTCCCATTAAATCTCTTTTCAAATGAGTTCAAATAGCCAACTTTGTTCAGCTCATTTTCCCATCTTTTAATTGGGTTAATCATTTTTTGGAGGGGTAAGCCATTTCAGTTCCTTGTGTATTCTGGTTATCAGTCCCTTATCTGAGGCATATTTTACAAAAACATTCTTCCATTCTAAGGGTTGTCCATTCACACTAACTACTGTGTCCTTTGCTGTGCAGACACTTTTTAATCTGATACAGTCCCACATGTCTATTTTAGGGATTACTGTCCACACTTTGGGAGTCTTATTTAAGAAGTCTTTGCTTATCCCGATGTCTCCTAGAGTTTCTCCAGTGTTTTCCACCAGTGGTTTTATAGTTTGAGGTCTTAGGTTCAGATCTTTGATCCATTTGAGTTGATTTTTCATTAATGGTGAAAGATTCAGCTTCATCTTTCTGTAGGTGGATACCCAGTTTTTCCAGTATCATTTACTAAAGAGGTTTTCCTTTTCCCAATGAATTGACTGGTATTCTTTGTCAAAAATCAGTTGGCTGAAAGCTTTGGGGTTTATTTCTGGGGTCTCTATTCTATTCCATTGGTCCACTTGTCTGTTTTTGTGCCAATACCATGCTGTTTTGATTATCATAGCTTTATAGTATATTTTGGGGTCAGGGAGTGCTATGACACCTACTCCACTCTTCTTGCACAGGATTGCTTTGGCAATATGAGGTCTTTTATGATTTCAGACAAATTCTATGATTGTCTTTTCTAGATCTGTTAAAAATGCCTCTGGTATTTTGATTGGAATTGGATTAAATATGTAGATTAATTTGGGTAGAATTCCCATTTTAATTATATTAATTCTTCCAATCCAGGATCATGGAATGTCCTTCCACTTTTTTGTGTCATTTTCAATATTTTTAAAAAGTTTTTCATAGTTTTCTTTGTAAAGGTCTTTGACTTCCTTAGTTAGGTTTATCCTTAGGTATCTTATACATTTTGTGGCTATGGTAAAAGGAATTCCTTTCTTCAGATTTACTTTGTCCAACTTGTTGTTTATATATAGAAATGTTATAGATTTTTGGATGTTGATTTTGTATCCTGCCACTTTACTACATTCTTTTTTTTTTTGAGAGGTTATTGCTATAGGGTGCGTGCGCTTGCCAGACAGACAGAGAGAGACAGAGAGATAGAAAGCGAGAAATCACCCCCCAGGGAGGATGGTCATGCCGTAATCCCTTCTCCTCCATTCTCCTCTTGGGATCTTGGGCATGCACGCACACGCGCCCAGCGTGAGTTTTAAGCCACTGGGTCCAGGATGCGAACCGCACACAACTACGTGGGAGTCCAGCGACATAGCCATTACGCTAACTGCTGGTTCCCATTAAATCTCTTTTCAAATGAGTTCAAATAGCCAACTTTGTTCAGCTCATTTTCCCATCTTTTAATTGGGTTAATCATTTTTTGGAGGGGTAAGCCATTTCAGTTCCTTGTGTATTCTGGTTATCAGTCCCTTATCTGAGGCATATTTTACAAAAACATTCTTCCATTCTAAGGGTTGTCCATTCACACTAACTACTGTGTCCTTTGCTGTGCAGACACTTTTTAATCTGATACAGTCCCACATGTCTATTTTAGGGATTACTGTCCACACTTTGGGAGTCTTATTTAAGAAGTCTTTGCTTATCCCGATGTCTCCTAGAGTTTCTCCAGTGTTTTCCACCAGTGGTTTTATAGTTTGAGGTCTTAGGTTCAGATCTTTGATCCATTTGAGTTGATTTTTCATTAATGGTGAAAGATTCAGCTTCATCTTTCTGTAGGTGGATACCCAGTTTTTCCAGTATCATTTACTAAAGAGGTTTTCCTTTTCCCAATGAATTGACTGGTATTCTTTGTCAAAAATCAGTTGGCTGAAAGCTTTGGGGTTTATTTCTGGGGTCTCTATTCTATTCCATTGGTCCACTTGTCTGTTTTTGTGCCAATACCATGCTGTTTTGATTATCATAGCTTTATAGTATATTTTGGGGTCAGGGAGTGCTATGACACCTACTCCACTCTTCTTGCACAGGATTGCTTTGGCAATATGAGGTCTTTTATGATTTCAGACAAATTCTATGATTGTCTTTTCTAGATCTGTTAAAAATGCCTCTGGTATTTTGATTGGAATTGGATTAAATATGTAGATTAATTTGGGTAGAATTCCCATTTTAATTATATTAATTCTTCCAATCCAGGATCATGGAATGTCCTTCCACTTTTTTGTGTCATTTTCAATATTTTTAAAAAGTTTTTCATAGTTTTCTTTGTAAAGGTCTTTGACTTCCTTAGTTAGGTTTATCCTTAGGTATCTTATACATTTTGTGGCTATGGTAAAAGGAATTCCTTTCTTCAGATTTACTTTGTCCAACTTGTTGTTTATATATAGAAATGTTATAGATTTTTGGATGTTGATTTTGTATCCTGCCACTTTATTACATTCTTTTTTTTTTTGAGAGGTTATTGCTACAGGGTGCGTGCGCTTGCCAGACAGACAGAGAGAGACAGAGAGACAGAAAGTGAGAAATCACCCCCCAGGGGGATGGCCACGCCGCAATCCATTCTCCTCTTGGGATCTTGGGTATGCACACATACGTGCCCGGTGTGAGTTTTAAGCCACCGGGTCCGGGACGCAAACTGCGGTCGACTACATGGGAGTCCAGTGACAAAGCCATTACGCTAACTGCTGGTCCCTATGTTCGTTTATTAGTTTGAGAAATTTTTTCATGGAAACCTTTGAGTCTCCTAAGTATACCATTATGTCATCTGCAAAAAAAAATTAAAAAAAAAGATATTTTCAACTCTTCTTTGCCTATTTGAAAGCTTTTTATATTACTCTCTTTTCTGATTACATTGGCTAAGACTTACAGCACTATATTAAAAAGCAATGGAGAAAGTGGGCAGCCTTGTCTAGTACCAGTTTTTAGTGGAAAAGACTTTAGCTTTTCCCCATTCGGTATAGCTATAGGTTTTTGTTTGTTTGTTTGTTTGTTTGTTTTGAGAGGTTTTTGCTATATGGTGCGTGAGAAATGTTATAGATTTTTGGATGTTGATTTTGTATCCTGCCACTTTACTACATTCTTTTTTTTTTTTTTGAGAGGTTATTGCTATAGGGTGCGTGCGCTTGCCAGACAGACAGAGAGAGACAGAAAGACAGAAAGCGAGAAATCACCCCCCAGGGAGGATGGCCACGCCACAATCCCTTCTCCATTCTCCTCTCGGGATCTTGGGCACGCATGCACAAGCGCCTGGCGTGAGTTTAAGCCACTGGGTCCGGGACTCAAACCGCGGTCGACTACGTGGGAGTCCAGCGACATAGCCATAACGCTAACTGCTGGTCCCAGCTATAGGTTTTTCATAGATGGCTTTTATTGTGTTGAGAAGTGACCCATCTGTACCAATTTTTCTGAGAGTCTTAATCATGAAGGTATGTTGTATTTATCAAATGCTTTATCTGTATCTATTGAAATGATCATATGGTTTTTATTTTCTGTTAATATGGCGTATTATACTTATGGTCTTGCATCCCTGGAATAAAGCCTATCTGGTTGTGATGAATAATCTTTTTATATGTGGTTGGATATGTTTTGCAAGTATCTTGTTTGAGAATTTTTGCATCTATATTCATCAGATATATTGGTCAGTAGTTTTCCTTTTTTGTCAAGTTACTAGTTGCATCTTGGAGGAGGGAGAGAATTATGATTTTTTTTTTTTTTAAAAGCATATAGGGGCCAGTAGGCAGTGTGGTAATTGAGGTGCTAGACTCCCATATGGCTGACTGTGGTTCAAGTCCTGGACCCAGAGGATTTAAACTCATGCCAGGTACATGTGGGTATGTGCTCAAAGTCCTGAGAGAAGAATGAAGGGGAAGGGATTGTGGTGTGGCCATCCCCACTGGGGGGGGTGGTGGTGGTGGTGGTTTCTCATTTTCTTTAAAGAATTATTTTATTATTATTATTTTAAAATTTGACCTGAGAGAGACCGGCAGTTAGCGTAATGGCTATGTCGCTGGACTCCCACGTAGTCAACCGCGGTTCGAGTCCCAGACCTGGTGGCTTAAACTCACGCCGGGCGCGTGTGCGTGCGTGCCCAAGATCCCGAGAGGAGAATGGAGGAGAAGGGATTGCGGTGTGACCATCCCCCCGGGGGGTGATTTCTCACTTTCTACCTCTTTGTCTCTCTCTGTCTGTCTGGCGAGCGCACGCGCCCTATAGCAAAAACCTCTCCAAAAAAAAAAAAAAAAAAAAATTTGACCTGAGAGACACAGGTGGTGAGGGAGTGAGGAAAACAAGCCACCAAGTCCAGGACTTGAACCGTGGTTGGCTGTGTGGAAGTCCAGTGCCTTACCCACCATGTCACCTGCCAGTCCCCATCTCACTTTCTCTCTGTGTCTCTGGTGAGCGTACATTCCCTATAGCAAATTAACTCTCTTAAAAAAAAAAAAAAAAAAAAAAAAAGATATACCTATGTGTTTTCTAGCATGCTGGTAATATTCTATTTCTTTACCTGGGGGATGTGTTGTGTGGTTATTTATTAAGGGAAAACCCATAAGAGAAGATCAAGAATGAAGCAAAGTAGGTGGCAGGGGATAAAACTTTAAATATACATGAAAAATTAAGCAAATCTGTGCACCTGCTGAGCCACAATGCAAATCTTAACAAATTTCAAAGAAAGAGAATAATAAGATTATTAAGATATTGCAACTATTTAAAACTGATTGCATTTAAAACATAACCTGTCACAACTTATTAGATGTAGCAAAACCCATAATGAAAGGGAAACTTATAGGATATAAACTGTGTATATTAGGAAAGAATGAAGACTGAAAACTAATGACATCAATATCTATCTAAAGAAAGTGGGAAAAAGGAAAAGATAAAGATTAAAAGCATATATTTATGTAGGGAGACCAGCAGGTGGCATGGTGGTTGAGGTGCTAGACACTCCCACATGGCTGACCGCGGTTCAAGTCCTGGACCTGGTGGCTTCCTTTCTCACTTTCCCTCTCTATCTGTGCGTGTGTGTATCTCTCTCTCTCTGGTCAAATGAAAATAAATGAATGAATAAATAAAATTTAAAAAAACCCATATATTTATGTAATAAAAACAATGGAGAAAATCAACATAGCCAAAAGATAATTCTTCAAAAAAAGAAATGAATGAAAATAATAAACTCTGATGGGCTCTTTAGGGAAAAAGGAGAAATGACCTTAGATTTGGCCAGCTCATAGCACAGTGGCGATTTGCTGCTCAACAGAAACAGATCCCACATGGCCACGGTGCTTAGAATCTGACCCAGTCAACCTGACACCATGTGAGTGCCCAAGATCCCATGTGCTGGAGGACTGGAGTAAGGGGGTTGCCGCATGGCCGGATTCCACAGTTGCTACTAATTTCTCTCTCTCTCTCTCTCACCCCTCCCACCCCCACATACATGCATGAAAGGGAGTAAGAAAAGAAGAAAAAAAAAAATACTTCAGATTATCACAGCCTGGAATAACTGTGAACTGAACTTCCAGGTGTTTAATATCTGCTGGCCATTAAGACAAATCTTTTAGACATGAAAATATATGATATAAACAAATTTATAACTTGAAAACACAAATGGGAGAGACAGTTTTCTGGCAAGACCCTATTCCCTAAAATTGACACAAGGAGAAAGAAAAAACAGGTTAATTCAATAACTCTTAAATTCACTAGATCTGCAATTAAAAACTTTCACAGCGCAAGGAAATTATTCTTTTTATTTTTTAAAAGAGAGATTTTTGCTATAGGGCATGTACGCTCACCAGAAAGACAGAAAGTGAGAAATCACTGCCCAGCGGGGGGGGGGAGGATGGCCATGCCACAATCTGGTGTGTTTTAAGCTGCCAGGTCTGGGACTTTAACTGCGGTTGACTACGTGGGAGTCCAGCGATATAACCATTATGCCATCTGCTGGTCCTGAAAGGAAAGTATACTAACAAATGGTGCTAGAATAGGATAATTGAATTTAATAAATGAGCCTTGACCTATGACAAAACAACCCTATAACATGCCCCCAAGAAACAGAATACTGTCCCAAGAAACAGAATGCTGTATCCTAGAAGCTGCATTTGTCTTTCTGACCACAATTCTCTTTCCCAAGATATAATTATTATCCTGACTTCTATCATAGAAATTTCTCTGCTTTTCTTTCCTCTTTAATTTTTTTTGAGAGATTTTTGCAATAGGGCCCATGCTCTCGCATAGAGACATGTAACGGGTTTTCAGAGAAGAAATAGAAAGCAATCACCAAAATAAAAAAAAAATTTGCTCATCAAAAGACATCATTAAAAAGTAATATAGGCAAGTCACAGACTAAAAAAAATATTTGTAAAAGATACACCTGAGGGCAATTCAAAAAAAAAAAAAAAAATCAATCAATGCAATACATCATATTAATAGAACAAAGGTAATGGGACCAGCAGTTAGCGTAATGGCTATGTCGCTGGAGTCCCATGTAGTCGACCGCGGTTTGTGTCCCGGACCCGGTGGCTTAAAACTCATGTCGGGTGCATGTGTGTGCGTGCTCAAGATCCTGATAGGAGAATGGAGGAGAAGGGATTGCAGCGTGACCATCCCCACTGGGGGGTGATTTCTCGCTTTCTGTCTTTGTCTGTCTGGTGAGCACACTCACCCTATAGTAAAAAAAACAAAACAAAACTAAAAAACAACAACAAAAAAACGAAATAAAACAAACAAAGGTAAAACACATGATTATTTCAGTTAATGAAGAAAATATACAGTACAGGTGGTATAGGTATTTGACAAAAATCCAACTACCTGTGGTGGTTAAGGTGCTAGACTCCGTATGGCTGATCATGGTTCAAGTCCTGGACCTAATAGCTTGCTTTCTCACTCTCTCCTTTCTTTCTGGTGAGTGCATGTGCCCCCTAGCAAATTAAAATACTAGTAATAACAATAAAATTAAATAAACGATTCTTTAAGAAAAAGTCCAACATCCTTTATGATAAAAACACTCAGAAATTTAGGAATAGAAGGGAATTTCCTCAACATGATAAAGGACATTTATTAATCCTCCCTTTTTTCCTGCCAAAAAACTCAGTTAACATCATATGCAGTGGTGAAAGACTGAAAACTTTCCCTATAGGATCAGGAACAAGACAAGGATGACTGTTTTCACTGCTTCTGTTCAATAGTGTAGTGAAAGTTCTAGTCTGAATTAGGCAAGAAATAGAAAAGGCATCCAAATTAGAAGTAAAACTATGCTTATTTGTAGATGTAGATGACATGATCTTAGAGAAAGTCCCAAAGAATACATGCAGATACCCTGCATACCTCCACCACCATCACCACCAACTAAACTGCATTTATTAAAAAGATTCAGCTTCTTTGCAGGGTACAAAATCAACACACAACATTGAGTAATGTTTCTATATAACAGCAAGGAACAGTTGAAAAAGGAAATTTAAAAAATTCTATTTATAATAATATCCAAAAGAATAAAATACCTAGGAATAAGTTCAATCAAGGAGGTAAAAGATTTACATACCAAAATATACAAGACATTGCTGAAAGAAGTTAACGGCCTAAAGAAAGGAATCCTGTGTTCATGAATTGGAAGACTTAGTGTTAAGATAGCAATACTATCCAAGCAATCTATACATTTGACTCACTCCTTATCAAAATACTAATGACCTGGGCTGCCCTGTAACCCAGCAGTTAAGGAAGCCAGATCCCACATGGCCAACTATGGTTTGAATCCTGGTCCTGGAAGCTTGAAAAATACACTGGGCACATGTTTGTGCATGCCCCAAGTCCTGACAAGATGGAGAAATGGGATAGAAAGGATTGTGGCATAACCACACCCCACTGGGAAGGTGTTTTCTCCCTCTTATCCCTTTTCTCCCTCTTTGTATCGCTCTGGTGAGCTTATGTGCCTCATAGCAATTAAGAAAATTAAAAAACAAAAACAAAAACAAAAAAACCCTAATGACCTTTTTGCAGAAAGGGAAAAGCCAGTCCTCAGATTTATATGGTATTGCAAACAAGGGTGTCAATAGCTGAAACAATATTTAAACAGATACACATATAAAATCAAGCCAAACAGGACAGGGATTTGAACATGATCACTATGTGTCTCCTAGCACTGCAGTTCAGTACACCCATTACTGTGCCACAGAGGCTGGACCTGAGCTTAGCTCTTTTACTTCCATTATTATGGACTGAATAACGCCACCCCTTCTCCAAGTCAAATGGTTTAGGTCCTAACCCCCAGTACCTCACAATGTGATTATACTTGGAGATAACATCTTTAAAAATGTAATAAAGTTAAAATGTCTTCATAATGTTTGGTCCTAATCCTCATGACTGGTGTCCTTATAACACAAACACCCAGAGAAGGAAAGACCATGTGAAGACACAGAAGACTGTGATCTGCAAGCAATGGAAAGAGGTCTCAGAAAAAAAAAACTCCACTGACATACTGATCTTGGACTTTTAGAATACTGAGGACATAATTTTTTTTAAAATTATTTATTTATTTATTTATTTACAACATAAGAATGACTATCAAGGACTATGTACTTCTGAATCCACCTAAATATAGGATTTCTCTTTTAAAAATTTTAGATTAGCAATGGCAGATGTGAAAATAATTTTGTTTCATCACTGTGTGTAATTCTAGTACTCACTACCATGGAACTCTTATTTTCTAGCTACACCTTCTTGCCTAACATACTTCTGGCAGGTATCAATAATTATTAAAATGTATCTTATTTTATTCCTATATCATTAAAAGTGCAATTAATAGCACTGTTCTCTGTAGACAGAGCATCTAATAGGTGCAATGATCAAACTTAGAAAATAACCACAGAGGTTACTATGTGTAAATGTGTCTTAGTAGTTATTACTCTATGATGACTAAAAGCATTCACCAAACACTTCTTTGCAGCCTAAGTTTGAAATGGATAAAAGGTATTTATTATAGCACACTGTCAAAATTCTAAGATTTTAAGACAAAAAATGTTAACAATTGCTCAGAAATTCATACACATTTATAGCATGGTCATTGTTACTATCACCTGTTAGTGACAACATTTGTAAAATAACAAGTATTAATTTCACAGGATCGTGGAATGTGTATTCACTTGTTATAGGATCATATGAAATCCACACCCACCTGAACTTTGGGGAAAATATGGAAAAGAAATGTGAAGGAGACAGACTCCACATTGGAGAGGTATGGTGACAATACCTGTATGTTTTCCTCACATCTCCCCTTAGAAGTGAGTATAATCTCGTTCCTCCAGCCCTAAGTGAGGTCATTGTCTAGGGCCTGCATCTGTTATACAACTCCTACTTTGATGTGAGTGCCCAGCAACATCCCTTGTATTATCCTTCATGCTTATCCTTTAAGAGGCTGTTCTTAGCCTCATGTTTGTGAATGAACTTAGAATCAAACTGCCACTTGTTACCTGGGTAATAGAAGGTGGAAGTAAGAAAGTAAATGTTAACATTAAATTCCATTCATTTCATGATTATAGTTTAAATAATTAATGTAAATATAAGAGCTAACTGAAAACTATTAGAAAATAACTGAAATAAATCTTTGTGAACCATTAGGCAATGGTTTCTTTTTGTCTTTTAAAGAATTATTTATTTAATTTTATTTATCATCATATCATTATTTTTTAATTTGACCAGAGAGACAGAGAGGTAGAGAGAGGGAAAGAGAGAAAGCAAATCACCAGATCCAGGACTCAAACCATGGCTGGCCATGTGGAAGTCCAGCACTTCCACCACCACACCACCTGCTGGCCCTGCCAATGGCTTTTTAGATAAGATAGTAAGAGCACAAGCAATAAAAGGGAAAAAAAAAATAAACTAGACTTCATCAGAATTAAAGCCTTTTGTGCTTCAAAGGACATCTTCAAAAAAGAGAAAAGATAACCTACGAAATAAGAACAAAATATTTACAAATCACATTATATGATAAGAGACTTGTATCCAGAATATAGAAAGAACTCACAACTCAACAACTGGCTTCAGATCTCCATGGAACACATCAAGGGATGTGCATGGGCACCCAAGACCCTGAGGAGCTAGAAGCCTGGGTGAAGGGGATTGTCAGGACATGAGACCCTGATGAGAGTGCCTATCTTTCCTTCTTTCTCTCTCTCTCTCTCACAAGCTCATGCATATGCTCTTATCATGGAAAAAAAAAAAAAACTTAAAAAAATGGATAAAGGATTTGAGTAGGTATTTCTCCAAAAAAGAAATACAAAAGATAGTCAACATCATTAGTCATTAGAGAAATACAAATTGAAACCATAATAAGATACCATTTCACATCCAGTAGAACAGTTATAATGAACAAAACAGAACAGAAAATATTAAGTGCTGACAAGGATGTGGAAAACGTTGGTACATTGCTAGTGGGGATGTAAAATGGTACAACTACTGTGGAAAACAATTTAGCAGATCTTTAAAAAGTTAAACATAAAATTACTATCTGAGCCAGTAATTCCACTCCTAGGTATTTACTCTGGAAAAATGAAAACACATCATCTACACAAAGACTTGTACACAAATGTTCACAACAGCATTAGATAATAGCTAAATGGTGGAAATTACCCAGTATCTCTCAGCAGATGAATGCATAAACAAAATGTGCTCCATTCATACAGTAGAATATGATTTGGCCATAAAGAGGAATGAAGTTTTGATACATACCACAGCATGGACAAAATCTGGAAAACATATTAAGTGAAAGAAGCCAGACAGCAACGGGCACATTTTGTGTGATTCCATTTATATGAAATGTCCAGAATAGACAAATCCATGGATATAGAAAGTAGATTAGCAGTTGCCAAGGGTTGGGGGAGAGCAGATATGGAAATGATCGCTAATGTGTATGGAGCTTTTTTTTGGGGGGGGGTAATGAAAGCGGTGATAGTTGCACACCTTTATGAATATACTAAAAAACACTAAATTGTACACTTTGAAAACATGAATTTTACGGCATGTGAATTATAGCTCAATAAAGCCATTGGCTTAATCTTTCAGAAGGAATGAAGAAGCTCTTTATCTGATATTACTAATGAAGGTTAATTTTTTTAAATGCCAGAGGGCAAGATATATGAAACGTTTCATAAATCTTTGATGTAAGGCCACAGTCTTTTCTTCGTGTCTGAGTTTGCTTTCTGGTGTTCTCTGCCATCTTTCTGGCACAAAGCACACTCACTGACAATAATTTCCAGAACTGTATTTTCAAAGCAGTCCAGAATTCATAGATACCTATGAACAAATCTGAACCCAGAATTATTCCAAATGTTTTTAATTATTCCTTTTATCAAATAGCCTGCATTAATTCAGATGCTCTTGGCTCCACCTCTCTGTTCCAGCCGTGCTACCAAGACTATTCTGTGTGGGTTCTGCGGACTGCATGCTGGCACAGTCTAGCAGCACCTCATGCACATCATGTTGCCCTTGCTTCTTCTTTTTTTTGGAGAGGTTTTTGCTATAGGGTGTGTGCACTCGCCAGAAAGACAGAGAGAGACAGAGAGACAGAAAGCGAGAAATCACCCCCCGGGGGGGGGGGGGGGATGGCCACGCCGCAATCCCTTCTTCTCCATTTTCCAATCCCTCTTGGGATCTTGGGCACACACGCACACACGCCCAGTGAGAGTTTAAGCCACCGGGTCTGGGACTCGAACCACGGTCAACTACATGGGAGTCCAGTGATATAGCCATTACGCTAACTGCTGGTCCCGCCCTTGCTTCTTTTTTTTTTTTTTTTTTGAGAGGTTTTCACTATAGGGCGCGTGCGCTCGCCAGACAGACAGAGAGAGACAGAGAGACAGAAAGCGAGAAATCACCCCCCAGGGGGGATGGCCACGCCGCAATCCCTTCTCCTCCATTCTCCTCTCGGGATCTTGGGCACGCACGCACACGCGCCCGGCGTGAGTTTCAAGCCACCGGGTCCGGGACGCAAACCGCGGTCGCCTACGTGGGAGTCCAGCGACATAGCCATTACGCTAACTGCTGGTTCCCAAAAATCGTGCACTCGCCGAGAGAGACAGAGAGAGTGAGTGAGATGGACTCGATGCCGCAATCCTCCAGCCTCCATAGGTTTTTGCCATAGGGCGGGCGCCACTACGCCCCCGCCCTTGCTTCTTGACCACTGATGTCAAGATGAATTCGACCTTGTGCAATCTGGACATTCAAGAGATATGTTCCGGGAGTGAGGGCTTTGGGGAGTTATAGCTAAGAACTAGGGGGAAATTATCTCCTCTTTCTCATCAATCCATCTAATGTATACTGCCCAGCGATGCAGTTTATGTGGCTCCTCAGAGGTCTGCAAACAAGATTAAGTATTTAGTGGCACTTAGAGGCAGGCAGATTATCACATTCTCATATTGGGCTTCCTTCTGGATCTGCTTCACTCTGCCTGCTCCTAATTCTTGATCTCTGAGGTTTTACTTCTTAACAAGGAAGTAACATGTGCTTTAGCTTCAGACACGGCAAGACACCTTTCAATTAATTAGCTATTTTGTTCACATTTTTTCTTTTTTGCTATAGGGCCTATGCGCTCGCCAGAAAGACAGAGAGAGACAGAGAGACAGAAAGCGAGAAATCACCTCCCGGGGAGATGGCAACACTGCAATCCCTTCTCCTCCATTCTCCTCTGGGGATCTTGGGCACACACGCACATGTGCCTGGCGTGAGTTTAAGCCACCCGGTCCAGGGCTCGAACCATGGTCAACTACATGGGAGTCCAGCGACATAGCCATTATGCTAACTGCTGGTCTCTTGTCCACATTTTTTTGAAAGCAAGTTTTAGGATTCAATTTTAGCACATCTTTCCAAAATATTGGATCTTTTTTTAAAAAATTATTTTATTTAACTTTATTTATTTATTGAACTTGACCAGAGAGGGACACATAGAGAGAAAGTAAGAAGGCGAGCCGCCAGGTCTGGGACTCAAACCGTGGTCAGCCCTGTGAGAGTCCAGTGCTCTTAACCACCATGCCACCTGCCAGCCCCTTTAATCTTTATTAATAAAAAGAAACAAAAAACTTTTTAATTGTCACATTTCATGGGTTAATGTAATATAAAAACTATATAATTACAATAACACAATCAGCATTTGGAAGGTATACAGCTTATGAGCCTGCAGATTTTGTCTGATTCATGTAGTATTTTTAAATGAGGATTAGGGCAATCATTAAAAATTTGGAATATTTATGGGGATAGCAGGTGGCATGGTGGTTGAGGCGCTGAACTCTTACATGGCTGACTGTGGTTCAAGTACCAGACCTGGTGGTTTACTTTCTTTCTCCTTCTTTCCCTCTCTCTCTGGTGAATGTATGTAGCAAAGTAAAAAGAAGACTAAATAAAAATTAAATAAATAATTCTTTTTAAAAATTGGAATATTTAACATAAATCAAGATTTCAACCATTAAAAAAATTACAAGACTTGGCAACACTGGACTTATGTAGAAATGGGTCCTAGACAGGTATGGAGAAGTATGGATCTGGTGATGAATATTTAACCTAGAAAAGTGAATTTTACATTACCTTGGATGTTCAATAAAAACTAAAGCAAGTGCTCGATTGCTCGCACTAACTATACCTTGTGACAGGCACAGTTAAGAGTTTCTAGAACAAAGAAACCATAAAATTCCCTATAAGGAGGTTTTCCCACTATACACGATGGCAGGCGATAAAGCTGCAAAGCAGGATACTGAGAAGAAACCTGAAGCCAAGAAGGCTGATGCCAGTGGCAAGGTTAAAAAGGGTGACCCCAAGGCTAAAAAGCCCAAGAAGGGAAAGCCCCATTACAGCCAAAACCCCGTCTCAGTCCGGGGCATCGGCAGATACTCCTGGTCTGCATGTATTCCAGGAAGGCCATGTACAAGAGGAAATAATCGGCCACTAAATCCAGGATTGCAAAGAAGGAGAAGGTTCTTGCGACTGTCACAAAACTGGTTGGTGGAGACAAGAATGGTGGTACCCGGGTGGTTAAACTGCGCAAAATGCCTAGGTGTTATCCTACTGAAGATGTGCCTTGAAAGCTGTTGAGCCACGGCAAAAAACCCTTCAGTCAGCATGTGAGAAAGCTGCGAGCCAGCATCACTCCTGGGACCATTCTGATCATCCTCACTGGACCCACAGAGGCAAGAGCGTGGTTTTCCTGAAGCAGCTGAGCAATGGCTTGCTCCTTGTAACTGGACCGCTGGTCCTCAATCGAGTTCCACTGCGTAGAACACACCAGAAATTTGTCATTGCCACCTCCACGAAAATTGATATTAGCAAAGTAAAAATCCCAAAGCACCTTACCGATGCTTACTTCAAGAAAAAGAAACTGCGGAAGCCCACACACCAGGAAGGTGAGATCTTCGACACAGAGAAGGAGAAATACGAGATTTCAGAGCAGCGCAAGATTGGTCAGAAAGCTGTGGATTCGCAAATTTTACCAAAAATCAAAGCTGTTCTTCAGCTCCAGGGCTACCTGTGATCCGTGTTTGCCCTTACAAATGGAGTTTATCCTCATCCTCCTGGTGTTCTAGATTTTTTTGTCAAGAACCTAATTAAATAACTGATCATAAAAAAAAAAAAAAATTCCCTATAAGGCAAAACTGAGTAGCTGATACCTGGAGGAAACTCATCCTGCATAGATGCTATCATCATCAACTATTTATCCTGTGAGAATTTGTAAAGCCTGTACTTCCAACATGCTGTTTTGTTCCTACACGTGGGGGGATTATCTCTATAAATGTTTACACACTTTTTTTCATTATTCATATCACTTTCCTGTTTTTCATTATTCATATCACTTTCCTGTTTGACAGTACAAATTCGTGTGTGAAGTAGGACTGACAAGACTTCAGACTTTAATGGCAAGGTTGATTTGAGGGTGACAAAGGTAAACTACAGGAGAAAATGATTCTGAAATACCAGGGTAGCAGAACTACCCTTGGCACAGGCGACCATAGATAGATTTTGGATGGAAATTAGAAATTGTTTCAATGGAGTATACACATTATCCGTTTGATTCTGGAAAGTTTGGCATACTTTGGGTTGTCAGAAAAGTCATGGGACCAGCAGCTGGCGTAATGGCTATGTCGCTGGACTCCCACTTAGTCGACCATGGTTCGAGTCCCAGACCTGGTGGCTTAAACTCACGCCGGGTGCGTGTGCGTGCGTACCCAAGATCCCGAGAGGATAATGGAGGAGAATGGATTGCGGCATGGCCATCCCCCCGGGGGGTGATTTTTTGCTTTCTATCTCTGTCTCTGTGTGTCTTTCTGGCAAGCGCACATGCACCAATGACAAAAATCTCTCTCAAAAAAAAAAAAAAAAAAAAGTCACGACATATTTTTTCCATTTTCCTATGCAAAAATGTCATGACTTTTTGGACAACCTAATAGATTGAAAAGAAACTTTAATCTATAAATGTTTACAATTTCCTGGTAACCTGTATTAGTTCTAGCTAGAGTGACTCTATGTTCTCTGCTCAGAAAAGGCTTGGTTTATGCCTTTTGTCCACAAAGCATGATTACTAATGTCTCCTTTCACTCTCAAAAGTGTCTGGGCTTGGATAATAAATTATGATTATTCCAGCTTTAGCCGAAGTGGCAGAGGCAAACAGACTTTCCAGCTGAAATTGAAACAGGAAACCACTGGGTCAGGAGTCCAGCTTGTAGGGTAGACAAAAACAAACTCTGGGAATGAGACATTCAGGATTTTATATTTGGTGTGGCAGTGGGCCCAAGGACTTCTTCAAGTCCACACTAGACGACAGTCAGCATGTCTTCAAGCAGATGTGGTGTATCAACTGAGGTTTCAGATGAGGTAAGAGCTGAAGCTGGAAAATCTTTGAACTCTTATTGCTTTCTCTCTATACTAAAGAGAGGGAGACAGATTACAGACAGGAAAATAAAGTGTTAGAATGGCTTTTAAACTATAATTCTTTTAACATGGTCTGACCAGTCTTACTGTGTTTTTAAGAATTATTTAATTTAATTTATTTATTTTAAATTTGGTCACAGAGGGACAGAGTGAAAGAGTATGAGAGTGAGGGAAAGCAAACTGCCAGATCCGGGACTCGAACAGTGGTCGGCCATGTGGGAGTCCAGCACCATCAACCACCACACCATCTGCCGGCCCCTCTTACTGCTCTTAAAGATAAAGCTTGAAATGCTCTGCCTCTGGACTTTGTATTTAAAAAAAAAAAAGTGGTGTCCAGATTAGGATTCAGAAATGGTTGTCTATATCCTTCTAAGAGAAAAATCTAAAATACTATGCTGAGTTATTAAACTTAATTTGGTAACAATTTTACTGGTAAGTAATTTTATTTAAAAAATTTCATCAGTGAGATCAGTTTGTAGATGCCTCTTATCTGGCCAGATAGAGTGTACTGAATATGAATACTTTTACTGAGTTTATCTATGAGTTTAGTTAACTGTTAATCACCTCTGTGGTGATCACAGTATATCAAACTAAACTGGGTTCAAGGTGTTAACTGGGGTAATAGATGGCATTAACTGGCTTTTCTACTTTAGATATCATTTAGTATATGAACCTTCTGGACTGAGATAAGACAGGAGAGACTGGCAGTATGCCCAGAGCTTCTCCAAGGTTAGAAGTCAAGGGAAAAAAAAATAACTTTAGTCTGTTAAGACTCTTGCCTTCTGACCCTAGCTTGAGCAATTTTAATGAATTTCTATAACATGTATAGAAGTGTTATGGAAGACAAAAAATGTTTGCAAAGGGGATAGAGAAATAAAATGGAAAATATGAATATAAACTCAACTGCATTTGAAGAAAGGTTATCCAAGTTAGTAAGCAGATTATTAAAAACTCAAGAACTAGGAGCACAGAAAAGGAGCAGACAGCATGAGGCCTTTCACTGGGAGGTGATGGCCAAGCACATGCACTCCCTGGACCTACCCAAGCTGAGAGATGCAAGTAGAAAATGGGAGAGTCTGGGGAAACATGGTGAAACAGAAGTTGTGTGCTCCAGATGAAGGTGTCAGCTGGACATGAAAACATGAACATTTTGGTAATACCAGCTCCAAACAGAGAATTAATCTGAAGCAGTTAACTTTCTTGACTATCAGAACTTCCTACAACTTCCACAGGGACTAAGAATAGCTGACTTATGAGGAACCATCAGGAAGCCTAGTCTTGGTTAGCTTTATGGGATACTGATAAAAAGGCTTTTTTTTTTCCTGTCTCTTTTACAGTTTATATTCTGAGTTACAAATATTGGTAAGTTTTTTTTCCCATTTATTTACTTATTTTTACATTTTCCACAAACATTTACATATCAAAAAATTTTTGCTCATACTCCATAGTTCTTGACAGTTAATAAACAACTTTCAAAATTTCAGAATACTGAATTTTAAAGATAACATTCAAAATATTTCTTATAATTTTGTATAACTCTGTTTGTGACTCTATAACAACAGAAACAGTATGGTTTTAAATATTTTTGAGAAAATATTTACATGTCAACTACTCAAATTGTTGAAAAGCAAATGCCCAGCACACAAGTCACACATAAACCTTCTCAATTCAGCCCTGCCTATCAAGTATTCTGTGATATATCATCTGCTAGCAAAGGTCAGTCTCTTTTTCTTCCTTCAAAGTCTTTCTCAAGATAATCCTCTGGTGTGGTTGCTCTTCTGCAATCTCTACTCTTACAATGCTGGGCTGGAAAAGTCCAGGTTATTTCATGTTATAAATTCTTTCATATATCTTCTCTAATCCTCTCTGCCAGGCAGAACTATTTATGGTGCCAGGCCATCTTTCTAAGAGCTTCTTTACTTGAGATCCACCTTAGTTCCATAGTTTTCTGATTAATCTTCAGGTATGACATTTCAGTTGAAGCCCTGTCCAATAATGAGTATTTCCAATTTCTGAGTCAATGCAACAAGCATTATTGAATTTATGCAAATAACCCTTCCGCCACAAAATAAGAATACTCCCAAATGTTTCTAATTCAAGAGGGGTCAGGAAGGAAGAGAAGTTTATGTTTCCATTTAAAGAAACAAACAAG
Organism: Tupaia tana; assembly: GCA_026018925.1. Taxonomy (NCBI): domain Eukaryota; kingdom Metazoa; phylum Chordata; class Mammalia; order Scandentia; family Tupaiidae; genus Tupaia; species Tupaia tana. The sequence goes on from JAKSZU010000001.1 coordinate 73,274,770, forward strand.
AAAAATATTTTAACAAATTGCTGAACCTATCAACAACTCAAAAGAAAGTAAAATGTTTAAATTGGGAAAACAAAGCATAGTAAAAAAAAATCAGTAATGTTTTGCTCAAAAATAATAAAATTATATTTTGCCTTTTCAGTCTTATGTTCAAACTCTCTTCTGTTGAATATGCAGTGTTACTGTGGCCCAGTCTTTCTGTTTAAATCCTGGAAGGTAACATTCAATGTTATTATTGATATTTTTTGTCCATAGCACTAAATTGGTCATTTTCTTGGTTGCCTTTCGTTCTCTTATTTGTGTCTTTAGTTTTCCTGGTAGAGCACTCCTTTCAGAACTTGTTGAAGAGTGAGTCTGCTATTAGCAAATGCTTTCAGGTCTTGTTTATCTGAGAATGTTTTTATCCTTTCTTCCCATATGAGAGGTAATCTTGCTGGGTATAGTATTCTTGGTTGAAACTGTTTTTCACCTAACATTTTGAATATATTTTCCCATTCTTTCCTTGCTTGCATTGTTTCTGATGAGAGGTCTGAGGTTAACCTGATTGGATAACCTTTATAAGTAACCTGACTTTTCTCTCTTGTCAATTTTAGTATCTTGTCTTTGTAGATTTGGCCAGTCTGGCTATGATATGCCTTGGAGAATGTCTTCTTGGGTTGATTCTATTAGGGGTCCTTTGTATTTCTTGGGTCTGGATATTTTAATGCCTCTCTAGATTTGGAAAGTTTTCTTCCAAGATTCCATGGAATAGATTATTGATGACCTTACTAGTTTCCTCACTTTCTGGGATACTGATTGTCCAGATGTTTGGGCACTTAATGCTGTCTAGTATTTCTTATATAGTATTCTCATTTTGGAGGGTTATTTTCACAGTTTTTTTGGTTGTTTTTTCCTAGATCAGAGATTTTGCCTTCAACATACAAAATTCAATTTTCTGCATGGACTAATCTGCTTTTAATACTTTTGAGGTAGGTTTTGATTTCCTCAATAGCAGTCTTCATCTCTAATAGCTCCATTTGATTCTTTTTATGGTATTTCCTTTTTCAGATCATGGAAGAACTTCCTCACCTCCTGGAACTTGTTGTCTCTTTTCTGCTGCATCTTCTGGAGTTCACTGTCTCTCAGTTCTTGCATCTTGTTTAGTTTTGTCACTATGAACATTCTGACTTCTCTATCAGACATTTCCATGAGTTCTACTGTACTGTCTGTGGATGATGAAGGATTGTTCTTTTCCGTTAGGGGAGATATATTTTCTTGATTTCTCATGTTTCCTGTGCCTCTGCAATTGTTCTGGTCATTCTGTGACAAAATCTATCCTCCACTGTGCTTTGCAATGTGGTATCCACAGAAAGATTAAGAGTTCAGATTTATAAAAAGAAATTTCTTCCTTAAAGCATGAGGTTCAAAAAGTGTTGAGGATTTCAATGACTCTAAAGTATTCAGATGCTCGGCTACTGTGCACCTTGGCCTATCTAGACATTCAGTGTGTGACAAGTGAAGCTCAGAGTGGGAAAGAAAGGTTAAAAAAATAAGCAAAAAACCCCCAAAAAAACAAAACAAAACCAAAACAAAACAAAACAAAAACCCTAGAAAAATATTACCCAGAAAAAGGGAAAAAAATTTTTTTTACAAATAAAAAATGAAAACCCGCACAGCATGCTAGCGTGCTGCACGAACAGGCCAGGACACGCTTCAGCTTTAAAATGGCTTCTGAAATTAGCAAGTGAAAGAAAAGTCCCAAGGTAAGGAGAAGTGGTTGAAAAAATTTAAAAATATATTAAAAATTTAAAATTTAAGGAGAGAGTGAGTGCAAGAGAGACAGCCAGAGACAGAGATAAGGTGGAGGTCGCCCTACCTTGTCTGAATATTTTGGGAGTCTAGAAGATGGAGTTTAGAGTTTAGAACATAGCTTCCCTCTTTTTTTTTTTTTTTTTTAGATTTTCTGCTGGAACCAGTGGATGGTGTAATGGATACATCACTGGACTTCCACATGGCTGACCATGGTTCGAGTCCCAGACCTGGAGCCTTGAAACTAATGCTGGGCATGTGTGCATGTGTGCCCAAGATCCTGAGAAGAGAATGGAGGAGAAGGGATTGCAGAGTGGTTATTCCCGTGGGAGGTGATTTCTCACTTTCTGTCTCTGTCTCTCCAGCAAGTGCATGCATCCTATAGCAAAAATACCCTCTTAGGAAAAAAAGAAAAGATATTTTGCCATAGGACACATGCATTCACCAGAGAAAATGACAGAGAGAGGGGAAGGGAAAAAATATACCCCAGGGGGAATGGCCATACTGCAATTCCTTCTCCTCCAGTCTCCTCTTGGGATTTTGAGCATGCATGCACATGTGACCAACATGATTTTCAAGTCTAAGACCTGAACTTTAGTCAGCCATATAGGAGTCCAGTGTCTTAGCCGCTGCACCAATTGCTGGCCCCACACTAAAACTTTTATAACTAACTTGAAAAATCCTGTTTATACTAAAAATGAAACTGCTGGCAATGGGATCGAAATGTATGAAAATTATCTGTAAAGGCAAAAAGCCATCCAAATGCAATGAACTTGGAATATTAACATTTACCACAACACAAACATGATAGTAAATTTTATGAATACATTATTGTGAAAATGACCCAATGTGAAAAAAGCAGAACTGCAGAAACTGTTTCACTTTAAATACAATTAGAAATCTAAAGATCTCAGGACCAGCAGTTAGTGTAATGACTATGTTGCTGGACTACCATGTAGTTGACTGCGGCTCCAGTCTCGGACCCAGTGGCTTAAACTCATGCTGGGCACGTGTGCGTGCATGCCCAAGATCTTGAGAGGAGAATGGAAAAGAAGGGATTACAGCGTGGCCATCCCCCCAGGGGGGTGACTTCTCACTTTCTGTCTCTGTCTTTCTGGCAAGCGCACACGCCCTATAGCAATAACCTCTCCAGAAAAAAAAAAAAAGAAAAAGAAAAAGAAATCTAAAGGTCTCAGCATTTTTTTTTTTTTTTTTTTTTTGAGAGATTTTTGCTACAGGGCATGTGCGCTTGCCAGAGATACAGAGAGATAGAGAGACAGAAAGCAAGAAATCACCCCCCAGGGGGATGGCCACGCCACAATCCCTTCTCCTCCATTCTCTCAGGATCTTGGGCATGCACGCACACATGTCTGGCATGAGTTTAAGCCACCGGGTCTAGGACTTGAACCACGGTCGACTACATGGGAGTCTAGCGACATAGCCATTATGCTAACTGCTGGTCTCAGGTCTCAGCATTTTAAAAAACAATGTATTTTATCATATTAATAGACTGAAATAGAAAAACCATATAATTATCTCAACAGATGCAGAAAAAGGATTTTTACAAATCCCAAAGTTATATCTAATATAAACCAAGAAAACTAAGAATAGAAGGAAACTTCCTCAAACTGACAAAGTCCATCTCTGAAAAATCTATAGCCAATGTCATGCTTGATGGTGAAAGATTGAATGGTATTCCTTACATATCGGATGTCTCTGGACAAAAAAAAAAAAAGAATTTTGACTCATACCTTTTACCATATTTTAAAAATTAAATCTTAGATCTAAAGGGGATTGGAACCACAAATGTTGGAACAAATTCTAGGGCATCTGGATTGAGACTCAAGGAGTACAAACAATAAAATCTAAAATTACTAAAATTGTGAACAGTTCTAAAACTTGAATTTACTATTTGGCATCACACATGTAGCCTAGGGCATTATAATTAGTGAGGAAAGGATAAAGCTTGTTTGATATGTTTTCATACTAGAGAAAAGGTTCATCTGTTAGTGGACACCTGAACGCAAAACTATTAAGAAAAGCCATTTGCTGCCATTATTACGATTTATGTAGGCTCTTTAGTGTTAAAGCTTCTGTAGTTTTGTGAAACTAGTCTACCATGTTTCCTTAGAACCAAGGTTTGTTCTCTAATGATAGTCTTCATTAAAAGAATCAGGATTCTTTGGTCAGTAATGTGTTCTATTTTTGAGGGTGAGAAAAAAAAAACAAAAAAAAAAAACTCAAGGTGAGTTTTGGGTTACCTTAACTGGGAGTGGAGGGTCGTGTCAAAAAGGGTAAGAAGCTGTCCTAACAAGAGGGCTACTATGCACAAGAAGAAGAGATCTGAGTATCAACTCAAAATGATTATACATCCACCATAAATGCTAAGATAAAGAAAACTACCAACTACAAATATTGCAAGAAGCCTAGAATAAAGAAAGGATCTCACACATTGTTACAGGCATATAAAATAATTAGAAGGTCTCACACATTGTTATAGGCATGTAAAGTGGTACAATCCTTTGGAGAAAAGGTCTGGCAGTTTCTTATTAAACTAAATACATACCTACTAAAGGACCCAAAAATTTCATTCCTAAATATTTACTCAAGAGAAATAAAGACATATGTTCACAAAAAATGTGTACAAGAATGTTTACAGAAGCTTTATTCATAACAGTTAAAAACAAAACAAAACAAAAAACAGAAACGGCCTTGGTATCAATCACCGGGAAGATGGAAAAACAGTGAATATACTCATAGGAAAGAATACTCAGCAATAAAAAGGAATGGATCATCAATACATGCAAAAACATGACTAAATCTCAAGAACATTATGCTAAGTGGAAGAAGCCTTTGCTTTGCATGATTTTGCTTACATAGGAGGCTTTAAAGGTACATTTTATCTGTGATACAAAAGAATCCATAAAGGTGAGGGAATGGGATGTGGATGGACTCGGAAAGGGCTTTAGGAAGTTCTCTGAGATGATTGCAATATTCTAAACTTTGGAAAGGGTTTGAGTTATATAGGTGTATACATTTGCAAAAACTTGGCAAATTCATACTTAAGATTTGCACATTTCATTGCATGTAAATAATAAATGAGAACATTTAAAAATTAAATAAATAGAGGCTAGCAGGTAGCAAGGTGATTAAGGCACTAGATTCTCACATGGCTGATTGCAGCTCAAGTCCCAGACCTGGTGGCTTGCTTTCTCACTTTTCCTCTCTGCGTCTCTCTGGTGAGTGCATGTGTCCTATAGCAAATTTTTGAAAATAGTAATAAATAAAATTAAATAATTCTAAAAATAAACAAATATTAAACTCTAGGTAATCATATGAAATGATATGAAAATGGAAAGTATACTCATGTCTGCAATTTATTTTGAAATGTATCAAAAGGTAAGCTGGATAGGTAAATAATAAACAAGTAGAGTAAAATATAGAATCCATATGGTTACTACTTAGGTAGTCACTATAAAATTCTTCTAATTTTACAATATGTTTGAAAATTTTCATAATAAGAGGGAAAAGCCTGCAGTTGGTCTTATCTTTCTATTACATATCCTTTGCCCAAAATAAATATATAAAAAACTCTTACACCTCAGTAAGAAGAAAACACAGGGCCAACAAATGGCATGGTGGTTGAATCCTACATGGCCAACTACACAGTTTGAGTCTCGTATCTAGCAGCTTGAAAAACATGCTGGGTGCATATGTGCACATGCCCAAAATCCTGAGAGAAGAGTGGAGGAGAAGGGTGAGTGCATGCCCCAAATCCTGAGAGGTAAGTGGAAGAGAAGGGATTACAGTATGGTCATTCCCTTTGGGGGTAGTTTCTCATCACTTTCCTCTCTTTCTCCCTGTCTCTCTCTGGTGAGAGTGTACATGAACTATAAGAAACTAAAAAAGAAAAAGTTTAATTCCATAAAGAGCAGTTACTAATAGTGGTGTCTATTATCATTACAAATGAAATGAGGGTGTCATTTTTTTAAGTTATAATCCTTGAATGAAAAAATATCTCATGTCAAGTTCTATATGTGAATTGTGTCTTATCCAAACTTCATCCAAAATGTGGATATGCAACCATCACTAAAAAAACACTTAATAAGTGCTTTCCTATGTGAAAAATATTATAATTGTCAGTATGCTATATATGAGACAAAATAATGCTGCCATTTGAGAGCTTTGGAAAAAATGTGACATAAATTTGTGTCAAACAAATCTGGATGTTTTTCCTATCTCTACACTTATTAGCTATGGAACGTTGGGCACATTGATTTTTATAAATCTCATTTGTACAAAGGGGAAAGATAACTGTAGTTCATATTTCATGTGGTTATTCTGAGTGATAAACAAGACAATCCATTTCACATGTATCACAGTGACTGATAGAAAGTACTCAATATGTGTAAGATATTATTTAAAAAAAGATGTATGTATAAGATTCAAAACATTCAATTAGTGAAAGAACATGGAGTGCCTTAATCTTAAATATTGGGTCATCAGAAAAGTCATGACGTATTTTTCCATGTTTATCTATGCAAAAATTCATCATAACTTTTCCAACAACTCAATAGAACAATATCTCACTAGGTAGTTCAAATAGTAACCACAATATTTGTTCTGTTTTTTTCCAGAGTTATGAGAAGTACTACAGAAAGTCAAAGAACAGTAAGGTTGGTGTTACATTGATACTATAAGAACACAGAAATGTAGATCAAGGAGTGAAATGCAGAAATACACCTCTTTTCAGCTTAATGTCCATACTTGCCAAGAGAATCTACCCTGTTCCACTGTCTTGCATTAAAATATCAGAAATGTTACCCATAATGTTTTATACTATCACGAGGATCTGATAAGTAGGTGGGTACATAGTTAAGAGTCCCTAAACCAGTCAGGTGATGGGGACAGTTAAGGTGAAGCACAAGAATATTAACCTCTCCTCCATCTCCAAAAGGACGGCCAAGTCTTCTACCTAGTGGGTGGCAGAATGAGCAGGTGTATGAACGATGCTGTGGGAAGCTGGGAAGCTCATGTTTTTGTGAAACACGTTGTCTTGTCTTATTTCTATATGTAGTATTTAAATATAACACATTCTTTGCTATTATTTTTGGCTTTTTTTAAAACACAGGGTGTCGGGAGCTAGCAGGTGGTGCAGTGGTTGAGGTGCTGGACTCCCACATGGCTGACTGCAGTTTGAGTACCAGACCTGGCAGCTTGCTTTCTCACTTTCTCTTTCTCTCTCTGTGTCTCTCTCTGGTCAAATAATAATAATAACAATAATAATAATAATACAATACAATACAATAAATAATTAAAAAAAAAAAAAAAAGACAGGGTCTCACCATTGTAAGAGCCTCCGTTCTCAGCTTTCCAGTTGGGACTGTATCACACCTAGTTCTTTCAGACTGGATCTTGCTATTTTGCCCAGGCCAACATCAAGATTATGATCTTCTGCCTCAGCCTCCTAAAACATTGAGATTAGAGGTGCATGCCATGGCACCCACACCTGGGAATTGAATCCAGGTTTCCCATCCTGAACTTGTCCCTGAATGACACACGGTCTTAGCAGTGTGTACCACTGTAGCTGAGTCTTTTGGCATCTTTTTATCAATCATCTTATAAAGAATCATGCAGCCTATATTCCCATATAATGTTACTCCTGTAACTAAGCAGTAGCAGTTTATCCTTTTAGCTGGGCTGTAACTCTCCTGTTTGTTCTACCACCCACAACACCATACCATCTTTCCTTTCACACTAGGTTTATTTTGAGCCTGGCCTATATGGCATTTGGACCCTGATCTAAATAGATTTTGCAGTGGTGACACATTAGGAGTTTCTTAGTGGTATCATATCTAGACTAGAAGTACTACTCTATCTCCTGCCTCTACCAAAAAAGCAGCCAGGAATCTCAGACGTTTCGCAAATGCCTTTATGAGTAAATTAGTTCCTTCCTATCATTTCATCAAAAGAAGGCAATGACTTAAAGGAGAAGGCAAAAGAAACTTAATAATCACCTTTAAAAAAATCTCTGACAGGACTGACGTCTAAAGACATTTTGCTCTAAAACACTCTTGGGAAAGGGAGGGTAAACATTATGCTTTTACACAGCACTACATCTGCTTTGAAATACACATAATACTGATTTTTTTCTTTTATCTGGTATTTTCACTCTCCTCTTACCAGACTTGTTTTCAAGATGTAAATTTACAGGGGATGCTTAGATAGTTTAACTGAACATCAAGGGTAATAATCTAGCACACTGTAACTATTCAAAAGTTTTGTAGTCATAATTATGTCTGTAATGGTCTAAAATCTTCAAATACTATATTAAATTGCACTATTAAATATACACAAAATAAGAATGGGTTTTTCAATTAGTAGATATAAAAGCATTAGAACTTAATATATGAAGATAATTTTATCATCTTGCTCACAAGGTAATCACTTCTACTTCCAAGATGGTTATTACACATAGGATCAGAATCAGAAATACTTATTTTCAGCCCTCATACATATTCCCTTATTTGGAAATGTTAATAATCTTCTATTGCACAAATGACAGTTTTGTTTCTTCCCTTTATGTCTTTTAAATTTACAGATCCTTGACTTGACTTTTAGAATAGCTCTAGTGATCATCATAGACCTGAAATTTATTTGTAAACTCTCAAGTGTAAAACTGGGCAGAATCCGGGACCAGCAGTTAGCGTAATGGCTATGTCGCTGGATTCCCACGTAGTCGACCGTGGTTCGAGTCCCGGACCCGGTGGCTTAAACTCACGCCGGGTGCATGTGTGTGCGTGCCCAAGATCCTGGGAGGAGAATGGAGGAGAAGGGATTGCGGCGTGGCCATCCCTCCTGGGGGGTGATTTCCTGCTTTCTGTCTCTATGTCTCTCTCTGTCTGTCTGGCGAACGCACGCGCCCTATAGCAAAAACCTCTCTCAAAAAAAAAAAAATAAATAAATAAAAAACTGGGCAGAATTCATGTTGTTCTTAACATGAGATCAAGCCAAAACTGAAGGAAAAACTGAAGAATTTTAATGTAACTCATCCAAACTAAATTTCTGTATTTCAAACTTTAATCAGCAGTGACTTTTACTGCTGTTTCACTGCCTTCTATTTTCACTAATTATTCTTTTGAGGTTGAATCAGTGAAATGTGCTGAATGTGTAGACTGCGAGCAACTGGATTTCTCACATAGGAAGCACAAAGTCACATCTTCTCCCTCTCCTTATGCTGCCTTCACTTAACATTCTGAAGGATGATTACTGGAGTTCAAGGATCATATTTAGCTCTGTTTTAACAAAGAAGAAAAAAATACTTGTCTCATGACTAGGATAACCAAAAACTATCTGGCTAATTAGGCAACTCCCCAGTTAGTAGGAACTCCTCCTAAGACTTATCACTCCCTTCTGCAGGGAACAGAACAGGTGCAGGCCAGGGTACATTTACCTTGTTGCACAGGTAATGATAATATTGTCTAAAGAAAACTGGAAGAATGGTAAAATAAGAACAATATCTTTATATGTATTAAGAGTTAAACAGGCTATACATTTTCACTTAAAAGTTTGCTTAGCATTTTTTACATTAATCTGTAATAGAAATACAAAAATTCAATGGGAACATCAAACCAAGAAAATAAAATCATGGAACAAAAGATCATTTGTAAACTAGAATCGATTTCTTATACTATATCCAAATACAAATCTTGTATATTATACATGAGATTAAAAAAAAAGATGATCACATATTTTGGCCTAAAATCATGTTTTTACGTGACACATTTCACTTCTCATTAAGATACATTTGGTATAGAGGATACAGGGTTTCTTTCTGTATCTCTTCTTTCTTTATTTTTGTCTTTTTCTTAGCCTCACCAATCAAATTTCATTCTCTAAGAGCCATGTTACACACGTCCTCATCAATGACCCTCTCCTCAACAACTGGAATGAACCTGTCCTTTTATGTGTCCCAGCATTTTATATTCACATTACCATCTCCAGACATCATTCTAAAAAACCTTCAGATAAAATAAAATCCTCACGACCTTCTATAGTACGAGTTTAAAAAATAAGTCACAGAAATTTGACATCAAGACTTCCTCTGGAATTTAATGGAGAATATGTCATGCGGACAATAAAAAGGAAGATTGGACATAGCTGCTGGGGTGTTTTGCTGAGAGTCTCATAGGTTACAATTACTTTCCTCTTTTTAACAAGTTCTGTTTTGGGTATCTTCTTCTTCCCCGTTATCACATACCATCTGGTAAACATAGCAGCTGAAGACCCTGTTAGGCTTCTGTTCTATGTGTAGCACCAAATCTCTGTCAAAGTAGACTTCATGGCTATATGTCTGGAACAAAAACACGATCATACAGAATCTCCTTTTCATATAACCCTAATCCCCACTGCATCACTAAAATGTCATACAGTTACAGTGGAGATCTTCAAATATTCACTTGCAGGCAAGATAATTGCCAAGAATAGCTTTATTTTTCATGATTTGTGGAAATAATAAAAATAGACATTATGCAAAATATAGAAAATGATAAAAAGAGCCCTAGACACAGGAATCTGGAACCCAAATTCTATTGCCAACACTGCTGTATCTACCTATACATTGTTAAATCCCTCAGGTTCTGCACTGCTAAAACAGGGCCTGCATAAAGTAATATCTGTTCCTTATAATTTTTATTATATTCTACAACAGAAGAGTAGACTAAAGTTTTCAAGAGTACGTGAAAGTTTTACAAGCTTAGATATCACCTCTCTAAGATAACTGTGTAGATTCATTATGGTGCACTTTAATTTTTTTAAGATGCTCCCAAACTTATGGTTAGGAGAAAATCAAAGACTCTGGTTAGGAAATGGCATGTCTCAGAAAAAACAAACAAACAAACAAACAAAACAAAACAAAACAAAAACACAAAGTCTTATCTTTAAGGCCACTGGTAAAGAGGCATCCCCAAGTACTGAGGAAAAGGTGGCTTCAGATGGACTCATTTTTCCTGGATATAGGACATGACTTCTCTCATGTGGTCACTGGCATAGGTGATTCTGGACTGACATGAACACAGTAACATCTACTCCAATGAACAGCACCTACAGAGATAACTCTTCCAACTTTGTGTTCCATGGACTCTACTCACCACATCCCATGACTCCACTAGTGGAATGCTTTTAAGTAAAGTTCCATACTCATTACAGTGGAAATCCAGGTGTGCCTTTCCTTCGGCATCTATCTGAGTAACAGCTACCACAGAAAGCAAATCCAGCTCATCTTCATAGTCAACAATTTTGAAAGTCTTTGGGGAGAGATGAATAAAGCAGAAGAAAGGAGAGTCAATATCCAGTTAGGACTAGCTCTGCATGTATAGTTGACCTAGGCTATTATTTACAAAGATGTAGTAGGAGAAAAAAGAACAAATGGGTGGAAAAATAGGTAGAAGTGTGTCTCTACTTACATGTTTGCTAAAACATCAGCCACAAGATTTGTAAGAGTGAAGCAGTATCCTAAAGATTTCAACAAACAGAATCATCTGTTTGTAGATCTCAGTTGTAAGTAGAACTGAAATTTTCAACAATGATACCAAACCAGAGATGCTCTAATTTCAAAAGAGGTATTCACCTGATGTCTCTAACATGTATACTCATTGAATCCCAGATAGGATTAAATATATAACACTCAGTTCTGAAACCCCAAAACTGCTCTGTAAGCTCTGAAGATTCTTACATTAGAAAAAGTCCTTCTGGGACCAGCAGTTAGCGTAATGGCTATGTCGCTGGACTCCCACGTAGTCGACCGAGGTTCGTGTCCCGGACCCGTTGGCTTAAGACTCACACGGGGCACGTGTGCGTGCGTGCCCAAGATCCTGAGAGGAGAATGGAGGAGAAGGGATTGTGGCATGGCCATCCCCCCCGGGGGGTGATTTCTCGCTTTCTGTCTCTCTGTCTCTGTCTGGCGAGTGCACGCGCCCTATAACAAAAACCTCTCAAAAAAAAAAAAGAAAAAAAGAAAAAGTCCTTCTAAGAAGGACTGATAGCTCATCATATAGTATTTATGACTATTAGCTGCCCTCTTTGTTTTTTTGAAAATCTTGTTTGGTACCCTCCAAGAGAGCAAAAATGACTGTTGAAACTTGAGGGAGAATATGAGGAATGGAAATCCAGCCCAGAGAATAGAACTGGGACAAGAGAGGTTAGGTAGAAGTGATTAATGATGGTGAAAGAGAGAGAAAAACTTAACCCAAGAATTCTGTCTCAAGGAATAAAACCTGGATTTCCAACAGCCTCATAGGGAAAGAAGGTCAGTATCAGCCATTCAAGAATGAACCACAGGAAGGAATATCTTGGCTGAGTGCCTGGTATCAACCTTACTGACAGGCATAGCAAGTTTCTTAATCACAACGTATGAATTCTTTACTTACGTTTGGGCAAACCATTCTTTAATTCATTTCTGTTTTCTGTCTATATCACTTTATGACATAAATATTTACATGGATCTATTACCTGTGGTTTCATTTTATTTACTTTTCTGCCTTAATTTTAACAATGGTCGAACTTCAAAGGGTGACTTTGTGGGTGGGTGTTAATGACTTTATAGATTTAGTCACAACCTCTTTCAATTCTTTTCCTTTACAGTTTAAATAAAAAAGTTTTGTTGTGTAATCTCATGATGTACAGAATCTACTTTTTTGTTACCATCTCCCCACCCTTTAATTACTCATGCTGACATTTGGTAATTGTAGTATGTCTTTCTTAAAAATAGTTTTATATAGAAGACAGGGAGCTTTCTGCTTTGTTCTCAACAGGGTTTTGTAGTCCAAAAGAATATCTATTTTTCTTTTCTGAGAAGATCCACATACTGGGGCACCTCCAACCTATTTTATTATTTATTTACTTATTTTGGGACAGATGTTTTGCGATAGGGTGCATGTGCTCACTGGAGAGACAGAGAAAGACAGAGACAGAAAGTGAAAAATCACCCTCCCCCCGCTCCAGGGGAGATGGCCATACTGCAATCCCTTCTCTCCCATTCTCCTCTAGGGATTTTGGGCATGCAAGGATACACACCTGGTATGAGTTTTAAGCCACTAGGACTGACCTCAAACTGGGTCAACTACATGGGAGTCCAGTGACGTTAAGATGAATATGCCATCTGCTGGTCCTCCTCCAATCTATTTAAAAGATTTTCAAAAATTGACCTTGGAGGGGCCAGCAGGTGGTATGGTAGTTAAAATGCTGAATTCCCACATGGGCAGTCATGGTTCGAGTCCTGGACCTGGTGGCTTGAAACTCACACTGGGTACATGTTTGTGAATGCCCAAAATCCTGGGAGGAGAGTAGAGGAGAAGAGATTGCAGCATGGCTATGCCCCGTGAGGGGGTGAGTTCTCACTTTCTCTCTTACTGTCTCCCTCTCTTCATTTCTCTGGTGAGCACACTCACTAGAGGCAAAAACAAAACAAAAACAAATAAACAAAAAAACTGACCTTGGAAGGCTACTCAAATTCTACCTAGAAATGGTCACAGAAACAACATAGTTATATGGCCTAAATAAATTTAGTATTATGAAACAATCATACATTTGAAGCATGATAACTGTTGATTTTGTAAGTGCTTCCAATGTCTCTTTAAAGGACTGAGCTAAAAATCTATTGCCTCAGTAACTGGTAATGTCATGATGAGGTCTAATTTGCCATATCCTCACCCCCTCTTCCTCTGTCCACAAACACAAGCAAATATATCACATCTAGTAAGGAAAAAATAAGACAAAAGCAATAAAGTCATCAGAATATAACTCAAAAATTGTCTATTAGATTTCCCTAGAAATGTGCATATCAACAAAATAAGCTAACAGTGTTGTCAAATTATTTCAGTTCTATGAACTTTTCTGCAATCAAAATCTTAAGAATAATTTCACTAAGAAAAGAGAGGATGTTGGGGCTGTACTGGGTGAAATACCAGGCATAATCCTACCCACTCAGTCTGCAAGGAACCCCTCTCATTGCCAACCTATACTGCAAGGCCCAGGGAGCATTAATTTGAAATTTACAGTGCAAGTATATAATTGATTTGATTTGTTATCTCCGGGTAAAATAATACCTCTTGTTCTGGGTCGTCATCCAAGAGAGTAAATTTTTTTTTTACCACCCGTCCAGAAGCTGTAACAGTGAGTAAATTTTCATTCTATCATGTGGAAAGAAATAAAAAGATATGATAAATTCTACTATATGCAGTCAAAGACAAAATTATGTTAACAAATTTGGTAAAATTAACCAACTTTTCTCTAAAATACGGAATTCTCTCTTCAAATGAGAAAAATCTGAGTCAGATTTCTGATCCTTCAGTTAGTAAAAGGATTTTAATGTAGTTTTTAATGGATAAAGTACTAGAATAGGCAAGAATAAGCAAACTAATTAAAAAGTCACAGATTTGTTGCTGTGTTCACCTTTCTAACTTTTGCCTTAGTATATTATAGCAAATTTTAAAAAATGGATCTGGTTTTAGAAATGTCCCTTCTTATTAGTTTTATGTTTTTAATTCATACATTAAAGAAAAAGGACCATCTAGAGTTAAAATATGGTAATTTTTGAGATATATATATCTTGCTTGTTTGCATAGTTAATTAGACCCGAGGTTGATAATTCATCAATAAAAACTTTAAAAGTCTACAAAGTAAACAGAAATAAGTGAAAGACAAACTCAATATAATTAACTCTCTTCAATGTACAAGGGACAAAGACTAGCTATCTATGTAGATAAAATGAACCGTCTTTTGTAGGGCTGTGCTGTTGTTTTCAGCCACATTCAAAGGCAAACACATTTGTATATTATTGGGTCATTACAAAAGTTATGATGCATTTTTGTATTAAAATACAGAAAAATATGTCAACCCAATATGTTCTTATACCGAGAGGCAATGACAAAGGATTTAAAAGTACTTCTGAATGGGACCAGCACATGGTGTGGTGGCTAAAGCATTGACAGTTTGAGTTCCAGACACAGTGGCTTGTAAAAATATGCCAGGCATGTGTGCGTGTGTGTGTGTGTGTGTGTGTGTGCCCAAGATCCCAAGAGGAGAATGGAGAAGGGACTGTGGTGTGGCCATCCCTTTTGGAGGATGATTTCTCACTTGCCCTCTCTATCTGTCTGTAGCGAGGACACGTGCCCATTAGCAAAGACAAATAAAAAAAAAATAAGTATTTTTGACTTACTTTGTTCTTCTCCCTATTTGCCAAAATGACAAAATCTTCAGAGATCTGATGCTGGGAACTATTATTTTCTATTTCATTTAGCTTTAAAACTCTGAAAAGGAAAGAAAAAAAGATTCTAAAACCTGTCCTCAAAATACAAAGTGCCAAAGCTGAACTAAAGAATGAAACTCAACAAATGAAAATTATAATAACAGCACTGAGTTAGTTTACCCCCCCCTCCATTTAGTCCACAATGCTAATATCTGATCAAATGTCCATAAACTCCTTCAGTTCAGAGATTTTGTTAAACAGGAAAACATAGTAACCATGACAACAGGTGCTACTGAAGTAAGTACTGAAACTGCTTGCTCAGGCCTAAGCCATCTTCTAATCTGGCTTCCAAACAATTATATAAGAGAGACTGAATCAGCAACTAAATCTAAACTGACAGTTTTCATGACAGTGTAATACTTACAAACTGCAACCAACTTAATACTTTTCTGTTTTCTCAAGATTAGTTGTATTTAAAGATTTTTTTTTTTTTTTAGTACAAATAACTCATGCATCAAGTTTATTAAGGATGAAAAAATAAAGCAACTTGCTCACAGTTCTGTTTACATTATCAAAAATCTTCAAAGGCACAATGTTCTCAAAGTTTAAAGTCTCAAATGCAGGCAGAGAACAGCAGGGAGAAGCAACTACTGTAGCCTGGGAGAGTCTGAAGTCTTAGAGTTGCCAGAGACAAAGAAATCAGTTAACACTTAAAATTACTCAATCAGTAATCTTAATTAGTGCCAATATGTAAAAATGTCTATTTAAAAAATCTGACAATAGGGTACACAGTCCTTATGGACCTTATTTTTTTAAAACTCAAACTAATGTGAATGGTAACAAATACTAAAAAGGTGGGCGGTAACAACCATTAAAGTAAGGTTTATTGAAGCTGAACCACAGTTTAAGATGCTCTGTAAAAGTTCATAACGCTATTTCATTAAATGCTTTCATTCTCCTTTCATAACCCTATTTCATTAAATCCTGTCATACTCCTACATCCAGAAAGACATTAATTATCATGAAACATAAAGAATAAGGAAGGTGAGCCAGCAGGTGGTGAGCTGGTTAAGGTGCTGGATTCCCATCAGGCAGGTTGCTGTCTTAGTCCCAGACCTGGTAGTTTGAAAATCACAACAAACAAACACATAAATAAATGTTAAAAATAAAAAAGGCAGTCATTGCCATTTTTATTCAATGAACACTTACTGAACATTTACCCTGTGAGAAGGAGCGTGCTCACTGTCAGGGTTATGAATGTTAGCAAACAGACTTTTCCTAACAAGATGGAGGTTATGATACCAAAGCTAAATATTTAAACAAATAATCACACAAACAATTCATGAAAATGCTCTAAGTGCTACAGAGGAAGATTAAACAGCAGGTTTAATAAAAATACGTTAGAGTGCTAATATGAGGTATTAAGGCAGGTTTCTGTGAAAAAGTGACATTTAAACTGGGCCAGTAAATATGAATAGAAATTAGAAAGGAGAACAGGTAGAGAAAACAGACTCTACAATGAACAGGTCTTCAGCTTTCTGAAAACACAGCATGGGTGAAGTAAAACATGTAGGAAGAAGGACTTTCAGGCCATGCTAACTATGTAGGTTTTTACCCTAAGAACAACATGAAGTCATAAAAAGGTTAGTAGAGTTCACTTGATTAGGTTTTTGGTTTTGTTCACATTTTTATTTTTAATTATTATTATTATTAGAGGCAGACTCTTGTTATTTTGCCCAGGCTAGCCTCGAACTTGTGATTTTACTGCCTCAATCTCTGGAACAGCTGGTATTACAGCCATGTACTACTGTGCCTGGCTATTCGTGTTTTTAAAAATCACTCTAGCTGGATATTGAACTAGAATTGGAAGAGATGAGTCCGGTCTCAAAATGGAGGTAAAACAGCCACCCAGTCATCCTCAGCTCAACTCCAGCCAGCTGTCACCACTGCCACCACTGAAGGGAAGAGGGTCATGATCCAAAGGAACTGAAGCAGTTGAGAAAACTGTTTATTGGTGGTCTGAGCTTTGGAACTACAGGTGCCAGTTTAAGAGAACATTCTGAGAAATGGGGGACACTCAGATTGTGTGGTAATAAGAGGGACTTGAACAAAATACTCCAGGGGCTTTGGTTCCATAACTTAATCTAGCGTTGAAGAGGTAGATGCAGCAATGTGTGCTCGGCCACACAAAATTGATGGACGTGTAGTGGAACCAAAGAGAGCTGCTACTAGAGAGAATTCTGTAAAGCCTGGTACGGAACAATGAAGAGAATTTTTGTTGGTGATATTAAAGAAGATACAGAAGAATATAATGTGAGAGACTACTTTGAAAAGTTTGGCAAGATTGATACCACAGAAGTTATGAAAGAAGACAGAATGGGAAAAAGAGAGGATTTGCTTTTGTAACTTTTGATGTTCATAATACAGTTGATAAAATGGTTGTTCAGAAATACCACACTGTTCATGGGCATAACTGTGAAGTGAAAAAGGCGCATTCTAAACAAGAGATGCAGTCTGCTGGATCACAAAGAGGTCATGGAGGTGGGTCTGGCAACTACACGGGTCATCAAGGGAACTCTGCAGGTGGTAGAGGTAATTTTGGTCGTGGTTGACACTTTGATGGAAGAGGAGGCTATGGTGTAGAGGTGGTGGCAACAGAAGTAGTTATGGAGGTGATGGTGGTAACTATGTGGTGGTCCTGGTTATAGTAGCAGAGGTAGATATGGTGGTGGTGGACTAGGACATGGAAACCAAGGTGGAGGATATGGTAGCAGTAGTGGAGATATGACGGTTACAATGAAAGAGGAAATTTTGGTGTTGGTAGGTATAGTGGTGGTGGGAATAATGCTTTTGGAAATTATAGTGGACAACAGAAATCATATTATGGACAAATGAAAGGAGGCAGTTTTGGTGGAAAAAGCTTCAGCAGTCCTCATGGTGGTAGTTATGCATCTGGTGGTAGACGAGGTGGATATGATAGCAAGAGGTTCTAAAAACAGCAGAAAAGGGCTATATAGTTCTTAGCAGGAGAGAAAGCAAGGAGTTGTCAAGAAAGCTGCAGATTACTTGGAGACAGTTGTCCCAAATGCATTAGAGGAACTATGAAAATCTGCCACAAAAGGAATGATGATCCAGAGAAGTGACTGCAGCTTCAATAGGAAACCCTTCTTATTCAGGATTGTCGTAACCAGTTTGCAAAAAGTGCAGCTATTGATGAATGCAATGTAGTATCTATTAGATGTATACCCCTGAGGTCTTTTATCTGTTGTAGCTTTTTCTTTTTCTTTCCATTACATCAGGTATGTTGCCCTGTAAATTGTGGTAGTGGTACCAGGAATTAAAAAAAAGGAATTTCTAACTTAAAAAAAAATCACTCTAGCTGCTGAGAAGCAAACAAACATAGAAAGTGCAAGAGTGAATTCTGAGAGCACTGTAAGTAGGCTAGAGATAACAGTGGCCAAGGGCAGAACTAGGCAGCCTTAAGAAATATTTAGTAGAAAAATAAACTATATTGATAGGAAATAGGGTAGACATGAGGGGACTTCAGAAAGTTAATGGAGGGACTTCAGAAAGTTAATGGTTATGTTGCTGGATTTCCACGTAGTCAACTGCAGTTCAAGTCCGGACCCAGCAGCTTAAAACTCACAAGGGCATGTGTGCGTGCATGCCCAAGATCCCAAGAGGAGAATGGAGGAGAAGGGATTATGGTGTCGCCATTCCCTCTAAGGGGTGATTTCTTGCTTTCTGCCTCTTTGTCTCTCTCCATCTCTCTGGCAAGTGCATGCACCCTATAGCAAAAATCTCTCTCTAAAAAAAGTTAATGGAAACATGAGATTTAAGCACAAGTTTATTTTGCTGTAAATTTTCTAATTTCATGCATAGTTTTTTTGTAATATGCATTCTAGACCCACTTTTTGAAGACCCCTTCCCCATGTGCAAGTATGTGACAGAGGATGTATGTACACACACAAAAAGTAATGCACATGCGTGTTTAAAGATATGTATACTTATGAAAGACAAGTACGTGAGCTTGTCTTTCAAGAATGACTCCAGATTTCTACCATGAGCTTAAATGAGAGGTTTGGGCTAGGATATACATTTTAAAGTTTTGGTATACATATGATATTTGAAGCCAACAGAATAAATAGAGTTATGCAGAAAGGAAATGTTGAATAAGAGGTTATTCAACAATTAAAGTTGGGGTAGAGGAGTTAAGAGCAAGAAATTGTGAGAAAAACAAAAAAAAAAGATGAGACAGGAGGAAGTATTCAGGGAAGCCAAATGAAGTGTATTCCTAGAAAGGAGAGGTCCACTGGGTAAATGTGGGTGTCCTGAAAGCAAACAAAGTAAAATGGGTTATTTCAAACAATCCGCTACCTTTCCTATTTAAGGCTGTCTTTCAGAACAGGGACAGATCTTCTCTCTCTAATCTCAAGAATTAATTAGGGCCTAATGAGGAAGGGCTAATCTGTAATTCCCTCTCCCTCACACGTTATCCCTCAAGAATTTACTCGAATGTACTCAAATTCACAAACAGTAAGGAAGAAGCTGAAAGAATAGTCAGGTTTTCTAAATGTGAGTATCTGAGGAAGTACCTTACAACAAGCTAATTGTTCCCATACTTGGTCAATAGTTACATGGCAAAAATAAGATACCAATAAATGCTACCAAAAGCTACTTTTGACTTTAAACTAACTAATAAAAATACTCACTTGACCTGATTTGGGCCAACATGTATTATTCTACCAGAAGAATCAGGATGAAAATAGATCCAGTCAGATTCTAGAGAACAACACTCCATTTCTTGGATCCCATTTTTTGCCTGAAGTTGGAATAAATATTGGAAACAAAGATTAAGGGAAAAATCAAATAATTTCACAAATCTGACACCATTTCCAAATTTAATATCTATAAGTCAAAGTACAGGGAAGAGAAAATATTAACCTGCTGAACTGAACAGAGATATACATGAGGGCTGAATTAGGCCATTTGAGAATACAGAACATTTAAATTCAGAAATTCATAGATTTACCCTATTCTATACATTGTATATCTCACAAATATTATAATGCTATGATGTTACTATATCTCCAGCACCTACTTTGTGTCGGAGACTGCATTAGATGTACTGTATGTAGTCACTACTTCGTTTGCCCTAAAATAATGTTCAAAGCAGGAAACCCACACATGAAGAAAATAGTAAGTGATTTGTACCTACTGCACTAATGCTGTGCCCCTACCCAAACAGTAGATCTGATTCCAAATTCTGTGGACTTTCCATTACATAACCGCCATGGTGATGGACTTGCAATTTTCCATAATGCTGTCCTCCCTTTCCTATTCCCAATCAACCTATGACCCAAAAATAAACATGTAACCAAACCTAAAGACTCAGACATGGGTTATATAATCTCCTTAGAAGATTCAAGTATTAAACTCTAATGTCTGAGGAAGTGAGGTAATACTGACTAGCATTCAAAGCAAGAAGAGAGAGATATTTCACTGTAGCATATATAGACATTACAATAGGAAAAAGATAGTTCTAGAATATGTAGTCATAGGTTTACAGAAATAGTTTACTTCACACACAGGAACACTGGGAACCAATACCAGTGGATATGTTAACTTCATTGGCTTTAGCCAGTCATTTAATTTCTTTAATTTCTTCAATGTAAAATGAATAAGACTATCTTTCCTATGAGATACTCACACAAGTTTTGAAATAATAAAGCTTATTAATTCCATTATTATATAGGGGATGTCAACAAGTTCATGAAAATGAAATTAAATGTGAATTTATTTTGATACAAAAATGTTTTGAAACCTATGCATAGTATATAAGCAATTTCCCCTTTCCATGAACTTTTTTTTTTGGAGAGGTTTTTGCTATAGGGCGCGTGCGCTCGCCAGACAGACAGAGAGAGACAGAGAGATAGAAAGCAGGAAATCACCCCTCAGGGGGGATGGCCACGCCGCAATCCCTTCTCCTCCATTCTCCTCTCTGGATCTTGGGCACGCACGCACATGCGCCCGGCGTGAGTTTAAGCCGCCGGGTCCGGGACTCGAACCGCAGTCGACTACGTGGGAGTCCAGCGACATAGCCATTACGCTAACTGCTGGTCCCTCCATGAACTTTTTGATAGCCTGCTGTATACTGACCATACTCTAGGTATCGTATTAAGCAATCACACCTGAGAAGAATTATACATAATCTGTACCATCAAGAAGCTCATGGTCTAGGGGGAGCAGAAGCATAAACAGAAAATAGTAAGGTAGTGTACAAAACAAAGATTGAGACATGCACAGGATAGTGTCAGGCACCCAGCTCAGGTGAGCAGAATTTCAGGATGGAAAAAAAGCTTGAACTGAGCCTTAATGGATAAGCAGAAAATAGTTAATCAATAGAAAATAGAGATGGCAAAATCAAAAAGTTAGAAATATTCATCTACACGGCATGTGTGTAAATAAATATGAGTGGCAGCCACAATTAAATTGAGAAGTATAGTGCCCAGTCATGTGAGCCTGGAGAGGTAGGCTGGAACTACCATAAATGCCTTATTAGTCATGATTTTTAAAAATTTGGAATTAAATACAAATATGTATCAAACTAGTGAATGAGTTTCGATTTTTCAAGGATTTTTATAAGTATCCTAATTAATTCTAAGAGGAATGGTAGTATTCTTACATTGTACATGTAAGAAAATTAATAAAATTAAACATTTTAATTGTAACCATTGAAATTAGAGTGTCAATGATGGTATTAGCTCCAGATGGTCCGTTGTTTAATATAAAACATGTGCATACCATAGTTATCTTTCTTTAGGAGACTATTCTCTTTATAACATCAAGTCAATAATACTTAGAAAAAATTATCTTTCTTTGCACTAAATACTAGGCAGCATTAAAACCAGCTCCTATAGTTTTTATTATTTGTTCAAATGCTAGACTTTAAAGCTCAGTTTATTTGATAGAGAAAGGTATAAAATATTTTCTGAAATGCTAAGTTTGGTTGCTTATGGGGTTATCCACTCTTTTGTCTGACAGGCAGGGAGGTAATGCGCATAAGCATCATTACAAGGCAATGTCACTGCAATTAAGCTATCCAGCAAAAAAGACGGAAAACTACCTGGGGCTTTGGTTATTTATTTATGAATATGCTGAAATACAGATTTTAGCACAAATGTTATAATCAGTTATAATAAAAGGAGAGTACATAATAGGTGCACTTGAAATAGATGGTGAAGGCTACTTTATATATACATACACATCTATGTTGTTTCATGTGTATTACGAAACACACACGTGTGTTATTAGTTCTTCTATAAGAAGAATATGTGTTAAATGTCCTGAATGTAAACCGTGCAAAGAATGACTAGATGCAAAAGTGAAAAAAAATGGATGTGACAGCCTGGTGGGTTGAAGGATGTAGTTAGAAGGTGAACAATCAAACCAAGACCTGTCACAGAAAGAAACAGTCCCCAGACAGTCCATTGCAAAAATGGATGTTGGGACCAGCAGATGGAGTAATGGTTATGTTGCTGGACGCTCATGTAGTCAATTGTGGTTCGAATCCTAGACCTGGTGACTTACAACTCATGCTGGGCACATGTTTGTGTGTGCCCAAGATCCGAAGAGGAGAATGGAGGAGAAGGGACTGTGGTGTGGCCATCCCCCGTGGGGTGATTTCTTGCTTTCTGTCTCTTTGTCTCTGTCTCCCCAGCATGCGCGCTAGCCCTATAGCAAAAATGTCACTTAAAACAAGAAAAAAAAAGGATGTCACAGGACTGGGCCAAACAAGAGCTGCCACATGTGACAGGTAAATGAGAAAATGTAACAATGATCCTTCAAAAGAAAATCAGAAGACTGTACACATTAAGCCCTGGTGGCCATGACATGAAAGAAGTAGATAAATTCCCCCAAGACTATTCTGATCTTCAACACGGTAAAAAGTGACCTATAACTTCAGAAGCCACTGGAGCCAACAGTGACTGATTGAACAAGGTTGTGGAAAAGATCGGTGTGAAATAAATGGAGCCTACCTGAAAAAAATACGTTCATTGGGTATGTCAGGAGGTTCCATAAATTAAACTAAACTAAATCAGCAACACAAAACAAAAATGAAAATCCCTCCACAAACTCACTCTTTTGCACTATCTCAACCACCATACTTAATAGGCTGCATCTTATTTATCCATGTTTGCTTTCTCTTGAGAATATAAACAATTTGAGGGAAGAGAATATGTTCTCACCATGTTTGGCTCACAGTAGGCCCTCAATAAATGTTTATTAAATGAAAAATTAACACTTAAATAATTTTTTAAAAGAAAAGAGCAATGAATTCAAGAGGTATAAATTTCTGTCTTATCATCTACCATTTCTTCCTACTCTGTCACAAATAAATTAAGAAAATCTTTGAAAATTCAGTGTTTCAGTGCCTACAACGTGACCACTAGAGTTCTATCTGGTTCTTCTCTGGAAGACAAACAGCAACAAAGCATGCAGAAGCAGAGCCAACAACACATCCTGCTTGCAATTTCAGAGACAGTCTGAATATATTCCATCAACAAGTCTCACTGTGATGATTTGGAGATGTTTTGGACGGGATTGGTAAGAGAAAAAAAAAATTTAGTGCCCTATGAATTTTCACATGTTTAATGTTTTAAAATTTGAGGTGATACACGAGTGTTTGCTATATTCTCTGTATTCTTCTGTATTTTAAATTGTTCACAAATTATTAAGACAGTGAATAAAAAGGACATTTTAAGGAATGGGGGCCTATTAGAGGATAAATAATTGCTGATATAAATTTACTACTACAGTTCTAATCACTCATGATTTACCAAGGAATTGTCTTTTAGGGCACAAATATGGAAGACTCCTTTCTGTTTCTTCTTATTAGGTGTGATGATGTAGTGCCAAGGATGGCCTCCAATCTGAAAGGCATTCTCCAGGGACGACACCTCAAAGAGCAATGGTGGAGTGTCTGTGGAGATGGGCAAAAGGAATTTATTAGCTTTTCCATTCTGGTGGCTTTTGACCATTTGCTAACTGAATTCAACCTTTTTTGTATATATCATCTATGTATTACCATTAATGAAAAGTTATTTTGCTCAAAGAAATAAGATACAATCAGGAAAGAAGCTTATAGTTAAGAAAAGAGAGTTTAGTATGAAACAAATATTGGGGTGTAAGTCAACTTTCTAGACATCTATTTTCAGGGTAAGTATGTATGGTCTGCAGGTGAGCAGAGATAAAAAGTGGGTTGAAGGTCCTTATAAAGGCAAAAAGTGACAAAGTATACTTAATGAAAGCAGTTACCATTGACTGAGCATCCGCTATGTATAAGACTCTGGGTAGATATTATTTCTAACTCTCATAACAATCCAATAAGCTGATTAGGGCTAATAATTCTTTGACTTGGGTCAGGTAATATGGTTAAGGTGGCAGGATCCTACATGGTCGACTGTGTGGGTTGAGTACTGGGCATGGCAGCTTGGAATATTGTTGTGCCTGTGTATGTGCCCAAAATCCCAAGAGCAAAATGCAGAGAAAAGGACTGTGTGGCTGTCCCCCCTGGGGAGTGGTTTCTTACTTTCCTTTTCTCTCTCTGGTGAGCATACACACTCTATGGCAAAAGCTAACTAAATATTAAGTAAGTCCGTCAACTGTAAGGAAGAGATCTTCAGTATCCTAGACTAATAGGTATATACTCAGCAAGCTTTACAAGATCAGTCTTGTTTAGGGTTTCCATTGAAGTGATATTAGTCACAGTAAATGCAACCACCTAGCATAGGGCTGTCACAATGAAAGTTTTATTAAAGGGTAGACGCTACTGCTGGTATTATCATTAGACAAATAAACATTATCAGAGATATGCAGTCTGTCTCTTTCAGAAACTGACACCACAAAAATAAATTTTTGTTGGTACTTCTTAGTCTTTGATCACCATTTGTAATAGAGCATTAGATATCTTTCATATACACATAAGTGGAAGGTACTGCAGTTTTAGAAGACCAGAATTCCTTTTGAGCAGCCCTTGAGAAATGGTCTATTTGGACAGGTGACTAATCTATGACTCCCTTAATTACCTAACTGGAGAGTTTAATTTTGGTTTATGAGGTCAAATTAGTAAAGGGATTTCTCTTAGCAAGACTTCTCTTGTAAGAGTCATATGTTATATATAGAAGGATGTATACTATCAGGCCTCTTCATAAGGATAATTTACTACATAGAAGAGAATGAATAATGAAAAGTGGTTCATAGGGCCAGTCAACGGCATGGTGGTCAGGGCAGCTGGATCTTACACAGTAGGCTGCAAGGGTCAAGTCTCATACCAGGCAGCTTGGAGGTCACACTGGGCACATGTGTGTTCATGCCCAGGGTTCTGAGAGGAGGGAGAGGTGCAGAAGGGACTGCAGTGTGGCCATCCTCCATAGAAAATGCTTTCTCTCTCTTCCTGGCAAGAATACATGCCCTCTGGCAAATTTAAAAAAGAGTAGGGGTTCACAAACTCAGTTTTGAGGAGAAAGAAAAGATAGGTATAAACATATCAAATATATTTAAACTTATGTTTTAACTTTTTTTTTTTTTGAGATGTTTTTGCTATAGGGTGCATGTGCTCACCAGAAAGACAGAAAAACAGAGAGACAGAAAGCGAGAAATCACTCCCCAGGGGGATGGCCACGCCGCAATCCCTTCTCCTCCATTCTCCTCTCGGGATCTTGGGCATGCACGCACATGTGCCAGGCATGAGCTTAAGCCACTGGGTCCAGGACTCGAACCGTGGTCGGCTACATGGGAGTCCAGCGGCATAGCCATTATGCTAACTGCTGGTCCCACAACTCTTTTTTTTTTTTAAGAGAAATTTTTGCTATATCATGCATGTGCTAGCCAGAGAAACAGAGAGAGACACAGAGACAGAAAGCAAGAAATTACTCCCGGGGAGGATGGCCATGCTGCAATCCCTTCTCCATTCTTTTCTTGGATTTTGGGCACACACGCACATGTACCCAGCCTGAGTTTCAAGTGGCTGGGTCCAGGACTTGTACTGTGGTCGACTATGTGGAAGTCCAGTGACATTACGCCGTTTGCTAGTCCTGTGTTTTAACTTTTTAAGAATAGGGCAATATCCTTAACAAATATAGGTCATTTTTAAGGAATAAGAAAAAGATGAAAATTTCAATAGAAAAATGGGCAAAGGGCACACACTAGTTAAATTAATAAAGAAATACAAATATCATATGTGATAATATGGTAACTAATAATGGTGGATGAGGAAAAGAAATATTATAAAAAGGAAAACTACAGACTTTGAATTTGGGGTTAAAATTTAATTAGGTGGGACCAGCAGTTAGCTTAATGGCTATGTCGTTGGACTCCCACGTAGTCGACCGCGGTTCGAGTCTTGGACCCGGTGGCTTAAACTCACGCCAGGCGCGTGTGCGTGTGTGCCCAAGATCCCAAGAGGAGAATGGAGGAGAAGGGATTGTGGCATGGCCATCCCTCCTGGGGGGTGATTTCTTGCTTTCTATCTCTCTGTCTCTCTCTGTCTGTCTGGCGCGCGCACATGCCCTATAGCAAAAAAAAACCTCAAAAAATAAAAATAAAAAAATAAAATTTAATTAGGTATGCTAAAGAGAATCTAAAGTAGGCATCCAAAATTTAAAACAAATGCATGCAAACAGATGTCTTTCTAAGAGTAATCTTTCTCAGTGGTTGCTAAAATGGCCCCAATGTAGCAAAACTCTGTCCACCACAATTCAGAATGGTCCCATTAACCTCCCTCCCAAACTTGATCCCAAATTCTTATCTATAATCTTATCCTCAATTAAAATGACCTAGATATTTTCAGAGAGTAGGTCATTCCATGTTTTGTGGAAAGGAAATTTTAGGATGGTCCTGGATCATCCTGTCATTGCTAGAAAGGATGCTCATGAAGATGTCAAGGAGTAGTGTTAAAAGAATACCAGAAGGGCTGGCAGGTGGCATGGTGGTTAAGCATGGTGGACTTCCACATGGCTAACTGTGATTCAAATTCCAGACCTGGAGGCTTGTTTTTTCACCCCCCGCTCCATATCTCTCTCTCTGAAAATATTAAAATAATAATAATAAATAAAGTTAAATAAAATAATTATTAAAAAAAGATTACTAGAGCCAGGAAATGGGGCTTCTATTGGGGCTTCTACTCCACATTAGTAAGAAAATAACAATTATGACAAATGAGAATAGTATGAGTTTGTAAAAGGTCAAATTATGACACTTCAAAGGACAGTTTTAATATGAAATATACAAAATGATTTGCTGTATTGCTTATGAAAGTAGGACTATATAGGATATAATTTTTCTATAACTTTCAAATGTATCAGGTAATTAACTTTATATGCTTCTTCAATTAAGTTTAAAATATTGTTTTATTTAAAATATTTAGATATGTGTTAAGCAAAAATACAGGGTACAGAAGAGATCATAATATACTATATTTGGTGTAAGAAATATGACAATATTGAAGGTATATATGTATACTAATTTGCTTATTTTATAAAAATAAACAACAGAAGGATAAACCAGAAACAAAAAATATACAGTTTTGACCTTTTAACTACATACACATTTTTCAGCTTCAACAATAAAATCTAAAGGGAAAAAACAAACCCCAAGTTGGAAACAAACTGTATCACATTGATAACCTAATCATATAGAAAATTATTTCAAATTACCTTTTTGAACACAGGACTCTCATAGTACACTTACTGGACTGGATATGAAGGAGAAAAGGAATTGCAGAGAAATTTCAATGTTCACTCCCATACTTCAGTTTTAGTATTAACTAAACAGTGGACTATGATTTTAAGACTATCATATGTATATTATAGGATAAGTTTAATTAGGAATCAAGATGTTAAAAGAGATACCAAAAAAAAAAAAAAGAAAGAAAGAAAAGGTCTTAAAATAAAGACAACCAACTGCAATGAAAACAACTAGACTAGATCTTGGTCTCTGTTGTGAGTTGAATGTGTCCCCCTGAAAAGATATGTTGATTCAGGCAATGATTGCTAATTATCACATGAATATTCTTGTACTACTTATAATCACAGAAAATTAAAAGCAACCTAAATGACCAAAGTAGGAAATTCGTTAAATAGATTTTAGGTCACCTATAAAATGGCACATAAATTAACACCTTACGGACATATACAGGCACACACACACACACACACACACACACCCACAGATACTTTTTGGCATAGGTGATACAAGCACTACATTTTAAAAGTAACAAAAGATATAATGGGGGCTTCAAAAGTTAATGAATTTCTAAAGTTAATGGGTTTCAAAGGTTTTTTTGCACTAAAATAAACTCGTATTTAATTCCATTTTCCCACAAACTGTTTGAAGTCCCTTCATATAATGAAACCAAGCCTTCCTTTCATCTGTATTTCCTCAGAGATAATTACTATTTATCAGGATTTGTGTGTTCTTCCTGATATTCCAAGCAATTCTCAAAGCATATGCATACATATACTTTTTTTAAAGAATTATTTTACTTAACTTTATTTATTCATTCATTTATTTATTTATTTCAATTTGATCAGAGAGGGAGAGAGCAAGAGTGAGAGAGTGAGAAGGAGAGAAAGTGAGAAAGCAAATCACCAGGTCCAGGACCCAAACCATGGTCAGCCATTTGAGAGTCCAGCACCCTCAACCACCACACCACCCGCCAGCCTCCGTTTATATATACTTTTAATATATGAGTATGAATATTTCACACAAATGAGGCTTTTACACAATTTTTAAATTAATTTTTTTTCTTTCTTTTTTTTTTTTTTTTTTTTTTTTTTTTTTGCTAGAGGTGCTGTGTGTATGCTCACCAGGGAGACACAGAGAAAGGGTGAGGGATAAAGCACTTCCCAATGGGGCATAGTCATGTTGGAATCTCTTCTCCAAGCTGCTGAGATTTTGGGCACACACGCACTTGGCAGATCAAGCTGTGTGGGGCTAGATCTAAACCATGGTAAGCCACGTGAGAACTGGCTCCCTTAACCACCAAACCACAAGGCCGGCCCCAAATGAATCTTTATGTAAATATTTATGTACCCATTTGTTCTCAAGCTGTACAGTTTAAAAAAAGTGTATTTAATTATATGTGAACTACATAATAGAGCTGACTTTTTAAAAAGTGAGCTATGAAAGAGCATTTACAGTATGAATCTTTTTCATTTTAAACATAGAAACATATACATTATTAGGAAAAAATATGCCAAAGTGCTATCTGTTTAAATTTTCTTTCATTTATCTTAATTTCCAAATTTTTCTGTAACCAAAATAAACTGCTTTTATGCTAAGAAAAAGTTATTTCAATTGAAAATAAACACAGCTTTGTACAGATCTTAATGGCACTAAAATAAATCCAGGGAAACAAACAGAATTTCAGTTTCTGCAATTTGAAATAAACACTCAAAATTTCCAGTATAACATACTACTTTTCTTAGTCCAATGTTCAAAAATCAATGAATTATATCACTTTAAAACGACAATTTCAGGGACCAGCAGATGGCATAAAGGCTGCGTCACTGGATGCCCATGTAGTCAACCCCAATTTGAGTCCTGGGCCTGGCAGCTTAATGACAGGAGCATGTGCGCACATGCCTGAGATTCCGAGAGGAGAATGGAGAAGGGATTGCAGCATGGTCATTTCCCCCTGGGAGGTGATTTCTTGCTTTTTGTCTCTCTGGTGAATGCATGTACCTGATAGCAAAAATCTCTTTTAAAAAAATGACAATTTCATAGATCATGTTTTCAAACATTATTATTTTACTTTTAAAATGATTATTTTTGACATAGGGCACATGCACTCGCTGGAGAGAGAGAGAGCAATCTGCCTGCTATTACATTACCAGTTAGCAGCAAAGTGCTACTCTTAGTAGTAGTAGACTAAGATGCTGATCCCAAATTCAAGCTTCTACCTTCAGGGACCAAACCACAGCACAACCCTTCTGGCTCTACGTGCTTTCTTTTTATCACACTGTTTTCTTTACTTATTCTCTGTATTTCAATAAGAATACTATCATTTTGAGAAACAGTTTTTAAGATAACTCAGTTACCACTGATGGCTAGTTTTAAAATTATTTCATACATTCCTATTAGCTTATTAAATTGAATATATGAGGTATATTCATATACCTCATATATGAATTCATTTTATGAATTTTCATAAAACTGCCTAATTCAGCCTTTCTCAGGTATCTAAAAACTTGAGTAATTTTAGAATATTTCATTTGAACTTCATGAATAACTTAAATGTCTATATTGAACTCTCAACTTTTACAATGTCATATATTGACTAAAAAGAAAATTTTCCATTTCTAACAGTTACATTTTTCATTTGTTTTTGATCTCTTAATGATACATTAAATAATAATGGTACAAAATATATCATCCTACTCTACCTGTATTAGAAAAGCTTACAGTTTCACCTAAAAATATGTTATTGGATGGAAATAGAAGGAAATGCCCTCAACATGGTAAGAAATGACTCTTAATAATCTAAGAATAAAAATAAACAGATACT
Source organism: Tupaia tana (assembly GCA_026018925.1). Classification (NCBI taxonomy): domain Eukaryota; kingdom Metazoa; phylum Chordata; class Mammalia; order Scandentia; family Tupaiidae; genus Tupaia; species Tupaia tana. The sequence goes on from JAKSZU010000001.1 coordinate 73,305,369, forward strand.
AGGATAATAAATTATATTTTTACTTTTACTTCACTTGTGTGATTTTGATATCTATTTGTAAACAATAAACCATCCTTGGACTCCTCAGATGAATTCTAGCCATGGTTTATTTCTTTTAATACACACCACTATATCTGAGTAGCAATTGATTTCTTTTTCAATAAACTGAATTTGATAAGCTAGTTAAATACAGAACATTTTCACTATAAATATCTGTGTATAATTTTCTGTTCTGTGCTTTGTCAATCATACAGTTTACTGGGAAGTTTTCACTCTATGTTCAGATGAAATGATAAATAGCATTTTCCTTAGGAAACAGTTTTCTTAGAGATGAGTGAATTTCACAGAATTGTAAAATATTAGGTTTTAAGGGAGTTAACATAGTATCATTTGCTATAACACATCATTTTCCAGGTAACAAAACCAAGGATCAGAAAGGTAAAGTGACTTGCCAAAGGTCTGTGCCCAAAAAGGCCCAGCATTCCCAGGGCTTTGGTTGAATGAATAACTGGTAGATTTTTCTTGATGCTTATTTAATAGCAAAGACTATACTGTATAGGAGGAGTAAAATAAATTTGATCTGTAATTTAAGTAAGAAAAACATTTGGATGATTACCATTAATAATTATTTATATGACTACTTATTTCTTAAGGTGAAAAAATAGCAGCCGTACCTGTGATTTTAATATTACAAGGAATGCCAAAAGGAGCCTCTCCTACAGTTCCAGTAGTCCCACCCCATCTGCATGCACACCCTAAGTCAAGTTTCTGCTGCATGAACTAAAAACAAAACAAAATAAAAAGGGTGGCTTTAGCGCCTATTTATTTGCTGGCTGGAGAGAAAAAAAAATCAAATCATATGTATATGACAGAGAAAATGTCTTTATTCAAAGGCCTTTCTGTTTACTTTCCCCACCCCTCCCTTAAAGGTTGTTTTTCTACATTTGTACAGTTTTGTAGCGTTGAAATTTATACGCATGCCCTCTTAATTAAAAAGAAAAATCCTATTTCAGTTCAAATTTCAAAGCTAGTTATAATAAAGCAAATTTAAAGTTTTTCTACCTGTTCAGTGATGGCTTGGAAACTATAGAGTCTGACCAGTCCTGAGCTGTACATCACAATCAGTATTCCATGAGACAAAGTAGCATCTGTAACATTCCCAAAAATCTGGAGGAAAAGGAAGATATCACCTGAGAAAAGACCATAAGGCCAATCCTCTGAGTGTTCACCAGTGATTTGTACTTTTTCTTAATATTCAGGACACCACAACAATGCTGCTGCCCAGCATTAAAACTTAATTACGATTTAGCAACTTGAGGATAAGATATTATTAGGGGTGAATAGTAAGTCACTGGAGTTTCAAAGCAAGGCATCAATGCAAATGTAGCACACACCTCTCAAAAATAATTACTGCAGGATTTATTTGCTTTATTGTTTCATCAATATCTACTAATAACAAATCCTGGGCAGATAGCGTAATGGTTATGTCACTGGACTCCCTCTGGAGGGATGGCCACATAGCAATCCCTTCTCCTCCACTGTCCTCTCAGGATTTTAGGCACACACACACATGCCTAGTGTGAGCTGTGAGTCAGAGGGTCCAGTACTCGAACTGCAGTTGACTACGTGGGAGTCCAGTGACATAAACATTATGCCATCTGCTGGTCCCAAGCCCATTACCCCATGTTTGATTTTTTACCAAACGTGTTAAAAGACTGAACAGAGACAACACAGCCAAGCTGACCTGGAGTAAGGCTTTAACTTATAGTTTGCTCCCTTTCTGTTTTTATTCTGCACTGGATCCTGTCATGATTCTCCATGAAACTCTAGAGAAGAACTTAATTCTATGCCTGTTTTAATATCTGACAAAAGTCAACATAGGCAAATATTCACAGCAATGAAAGAACAATTAGAAATGAAGTAAAAAATATCAGGTACCATTTCTATTCAAGACAGATTGCTTAATGAAGATTTACTACCTCAATAAATGAAATACATTCTGAGCCTGGCCCTTGGTAGCCTTACTATACACACTAGGTAAAAGATGTACTTCAATCCCAAATAGCCAAAATTAAAACCAAATCCCTCAAATGATTACCTTAGACATATAAAAATAGAAAAATAATTTAAGACTTTGCTAAGTGTTCATTCTTATTGTAAAATGTAATAAGCATTAATTTACTTGCACAAAGAGAACAATTAAATTCCTAAGTTGTGCTCTTTTGGTCATCTTTAGAAGGATAATTATGTTCTGTTTTGATGTTGACTAGTTCATGACATTTTTTGGGGAAAAGAATTATTTATTTAATTTATTTAGCATTGTTATTGTTTTTTAATTTGCTACAGGGCACTGTGTTCACCAGAGCAGAACAATAGCAATGATAGTAAAACCTAAAAGTGAATGAGTTGGAAATTTACATAATGAATTAGGCTTGTTTTACATTATAAAGCAAATTTCAGACCTATACTTTGTAATTAAATTGAGACATTGTGTTGCAGTTTTTTACCTTCCTTTAATGATCATTTTAAGAAAAAAATGGGATAGTCCCTCTGAAAAAAATACCTTTGTCATTTCATAAATTTTATAAAATAGTAGTCTGTTAATGACCAAAACTTGAGAGACATGAAAACATGCAGAGAGATAAAGGGGATAATCAGGCTCTTTTCCAAAGTCAAATGTTCTCATGTATCTTGATATAAAATAACCAGGCCAATGAGCTTTCTATAGCCAGGGGAACGTTCCTAAGGAAAACACTTAATCAATAATTATGATTACATCATATTGTTAATAAAATTAATATTACGATTAAATAGGAAAAAAGTTATTACCTTTTTGTTGATCTCCAGGATCCCTACGAGTGAAAAAGGAAGAACTCGGAACACTGCGAGGTATAGCAAAACAGTTTGTAGAACACCTGCCTGGAAGGAAAGATTAGAATCACAGGCAACTCTCAAACATGCTTTAGACCCACTCTGCTGTCAGGAGTTGAAAACATTCATCCTCGCATGCAGCTATGCAGATACAGTCAAGGATTAAAAATATCCATCTACGCAGATTGCAAAGTTACTTACATAGGAAGGCAAACATGTTCAAAATATGTCCACTAAACCTCAGCCCTTCAGACATACACATACAAAAAAGTCTACAAAAGTAAACATATTGGTAAATAGTCCTTTATTTCTGTAAGCTTATTTCTTCCATGAGTCAGACAGACAGACTGGTACTCCCAACAAGGATCTTTATGCCACAATCCACTCCAAGCCTCAACCAGCCAGGATCATGGTACATGCTTAGCATGTACAGGGAGCCTTGGGGGACAAACCCAGGACCTTGCCATGTGGTAATGCACACTGCTGAGTGCTGCATATCACTGCAACACCGCAGCTGGCTGACAGTGAGCACTCCTTAGCAACAAATGTCATGCATTTGTAATATAAATTGGCCTAACAACAAAGAGCTTAATTCAAAGACATGTAGTGAGGCCAACATTTGGCATGCTGGTTAAGGTGCTGGACTCCCACATGGCTGACCAAAGTTCAAGTCCAAGGCATGGTGGCTTGAAAATCACGCTGGGCACGTGTGTGTATGTGCCCAAAATTCTGAGAGGACAATGGAGGAGAAGGGATTGTGGCATGGCTATTCCCCCCTTGGGTGGTGATTTCCCACTTTCCCTCCCTGTCCCTGTCTCTATCTCTGGCAAGCACACATACAAACATGCCCTATAGCAATATATACATATACCCTAAAAAAAATAATAAAAAGGAAAGACACATAGTTGTTATAGTCATATCATTTGCAGTAGCATTGCATCACACTGGCACAGCTATATGAAAGAAGAGAAAAATATCCACAATTCCAGCTTGAGTGATTTCTCTGCCTGAAGAGGACAGTTTGCTCACTTTGGAGGACAAGGTCCAGTCAATTTCTTTCCACTATAAAATAGAAAAATGTCTGTTATACTTCACCAGGGCAAGCTCAAGGGAATTTCTTACATTTGCGGTAGGCAAAAGTGTCTGTTCTACCACAGAATGTGATTCAAGAAAACCCTAAGTGCTGAAGCATCAAGATCACCAATCAAAACTGCCATAACTACAAGTTAGAAAACAAACAAAAAATTAGACCGTGATGTTTGAAGCCCAAGATTCTCCCTTTGGATAAATTTTTATTAAACTGTGATCTTCAAGATATAAATGAGACATCCTCCATGTTTCTGAAATGCAAAAGAAAAGTATAGTTTATATATCCCAACCAAGAGCTACTAGTTGTTGGCTAGAGATCGTGGGAAACCAGTTTAAAATAAAGAAATGCTATCAAGACTCGAACTAACATCAGCAAATGATGGTATATGAAAAACCTGAATAGACAGTATTGTGTATATAAACAGTTCAGAGCCAGTAGATGGCATGAGATTAAGACAGGTACATCTCACATGGCTGACAGTTTGAGTCCCAGACCAAGCTTCTTGAAAAGCATGCTGAATACCTCTGTGTGCATGCCCAAAATCCTGAGAGGAGAATGGAGGAGAAGGGATTGCAGTGTGGCCATTCTCCCCTGGGGAGTGCTTTCTCATTTTCTCTCTCTCCCCTCATCTATCTGCATCTAGAGAGTGCAATTACCCTACAGCAAAAAACAAACAAAAACAAACATAAAAACCAGTTCTTGCCCTTTGGGAATTTAAATTCTTAAAATGAAAAGGCGCATTAGACAAGGTACTTTTTAAAGTTTATATTTATTTATTTCTTCCACAAGAGAGAGAGAGGAGAGGGCATATCTCCAACATCGTCCTTTTGACACTGCACTCCACCCCCAGCCTCAACCACCCCTGGATCACGGACAAGCATGTGCCCACCATATGAAGAGAGTCTCTGGTTGAACCAGGAACCTTTCCATGTGGGCCTGCCTCACAGAGCATTGCATTTTACCACTGCCACTGTCTGGCCTCAAGACAAGACACTTTTAGAACTCTCTTAAGATGTTTTGTTGTTGTCTTACACTACTTCACTTTTTTTTTTTTTTTTTTTTTTTTTTTTTTTTTTTTTTGAGAGGTTTTTGCTATAGGGCGCGTGCGCTCGCCAGACAGACAGAGAGAGACAGAGAGACAGAAAGCAGGAAATCACCCCCCAGGGGGGATGGCCACGCCGCAATCCCTTCTCCTCCATTCTCCTCTCGGGATCTTGGGCACGCACGCACACGCGCCCGGCGTGAGTTTAAGCCGCCGGGTCCGGGACTCGAACCGCGGTCGACTACGTGGGAGTCCAGCGACATAGCCATTACGCTAACTGCTGGTCCCACTACTTCACTTTTGTGACTCTTCCTTTACCAATGTGTAGAGGGCAATATAGTGAGTGATGATATAAGGAAAGAAGTATTAATTTGAGAAAGTACTTCTTTTTCTTAGACTGTCATACTCTATAAATCAGGAAAAGGTTGAAGAGATTCTAACAAAAGGCACGCAGTTACGTTATTAATGTGACGGGGCAAGACACACAAAAAGGGCAGAAAAATATTTAGAGATAACCATGGTTAAAAAAATGAAAGTAACCACCAATTTACTTGGCTTTAGTAAGATACAGAAAGAACAGACAAAGAGCTGAGGGAGGAAAGAAAAGCAGAATTCCCTGGCCCAGAATGAATTGACAAGGAAATGCCTGATGTGGTTACCTAAATAAAGTAATATCAGCGGGAACTACTTAACTTTTAAAAGACACTCTAGAATTCTATATAAAATTTACCTAGTCAGTGTTACAGAAATTTCAAGGGACAGCATGGTAAAGTGCATAAGAACACATATCTCTGGAGCTAGACTGAGTTTGAGTACAGGTTCTACCACTTACCGGCACTATGACCTTGGGTAAATTACTTAGCCTCTCTGGGTCTCAGTCTGTAAAATGGGATAATAATACTATCTACTATAAGGGTTGTGCTCAGGGTTAAATGATTTAACATAGGAAAAACACTCAAAATAGTGTTTGGCTATTTTGTAATCAAGGATATTGGTGAGAAAAAAATAAAGTAATTCAAAATAAAAATGAAAAAGAGCTAGAACACAAATTCTGCCAAGAACATACAGGAGAAAAGTATGTTTTTGCTAGATGTCCTGGAGTATGAGGAAACAGAGAAACCTCTAAAAGCAGAGTCTATTAAAGGAAAAAAAAAAAAACTTTTATAATATTTCCCCTTTTATAGTGATCAACAAACTTATTTAATGCATGTTTGTAGACTTTATAATGTCTTAAATCTTGTGTAATTCTTTAAAAAAAGAAAAAGGGAAAATGTGTGTGTGTGTGTGTGTGTGTGTGTGTGTATTTTTAAGTCTACTCCTTTCTCTCCTCCATGAGCAAGAGAGATGGAAAAAAAATAGGGTCTCCAGACATGAACCCAAACTCCAACGTGTATCAGCCTCACAGAGCATCGTGTTCTACTGCAGTGTTGCCAGTAGCCCCTTAAAATCTATTTTAATAGCATGCTTCAGAAAAACATATTCACCTACCAATTTCTATAGCATGCTTCAGAAATCAAAAACCATTTGTTCTTTTATAACAAATCTACAGGCAAATTCCTATGGAAACAAATTTTTCACTTCTTGAATATTAAAGAAGTCTACCTGCCGAGCCACCACTGAGCCTTTGTTCTGAGCTGACTTGACTGCAATGACTTCTTGAGGAGTGTCCCAGCTCAAGTATCTTTTAAAAGAATGAAGAGAAGTTTATTCACTTGGGTCAGTTTCCTCTTACTTAAAATAAAAATAATACAGATATTATATTTTATAAGTGAACGATTTTTTAGTTATTTATAAAAGCAAAATAGTCCACTGTAAAAAACAAATAGCTAAAAGAATTCCCCTCAGATCCCTATAGAAATATATCCCTATGTCATATACATATGATGATTTCTTAAACACATAAAACTTTAAACGATCTAGAGACTTAATGAATAATGTTTTTGATCTAAGAGTACACTGAAAAAACAATATAATCACTTCTGCTTTAAAATGGAAGTTATAAAAAGCATTAAAAATATTACTTTCATATCTTATATGCACATAATCACTCCAAAAACTTATGTCTAATTTATAAAACAAACAGTTAAAATAACTGTTCTTGCATTGTACTAAACAGATAATTTAAGTGAAATTGACTAGCCTTCAGGAAAATCTAACATAAAGTGCATGCAACATAGAAAACAAGTAATACTACTTATAGAGAGAAAACAGATCATTTTTTAAAATGTTTTTTTCCATAGTGCTTGTGTGCCTCGCTGGAGAGACAGAGACAGTGAGAGGGAAAGTGAAAAATTCACCAACCCCCTCCCACCCCCATGGATGGCCACGCCACAGTCCTTTCTCCTCTACTCTCTGCCTGGGATTTTGGGCACGCACACACATGCACCTGGCCTGAGTTTCAAGCTGCCAGGACCGGGACCTGAACTGCAGTCAGCCATGTGGGAGTCTAATGCCTCAACCATGCCATCCATCTGCTGGCCTCAAACATAGGTAATTTTTTAAAAGTTTATCTGTCAACTACTTATGAGAAGCACAAAAATAAATGATGGTAGTCTTTGTTTTTATTTTTGGAGAGGTTTATGCCATAGGGCGTGTGCGCTCGCCAGAAAGAGAGAGACAGAGAGACAGAAAGCAAGAAATCACCCCCTGGGGGGATGGCCACGACGCAATCCCTTCTCCTCTATTCTCCTCTCAAGATCTTGGGCACGCACGCACACGCGTCTGGCATTGAGTTTAAGTCACCAGGTCCAGGACTCGAACCACGGTCGACTACATGGGAGTCCAGCAACATAGCCATTATGCTAACTGCTGGTCCCAATGATGGTAGTCTTTATCATCAGCTTCTCAAACGTAGTCATTATGGGGGAAAAAAAAGAGTAGGTTCGTACATATATTGGAAAAGTGGGAGAGGGGACTAAATGGGGATGCTTAAAATTTCCTGAACCAGGACCAGCAGATGGCATAGTGGTTACATCACTGGACTCCCATGTAGTTGACCACAGTTTCAATGCTGGACCCAGTGGCGTAAAACTCTTACCAGGTGTTTGTGTATGCAAGCTCAAAATCCTGAGAAGAGAATGGAGAAGGGATTGCAGCATGGCCATTCTCCCTGGCGGGTGAGTTCTTGCTTTCTGTCTCCCTGGAGAGCATATGTGCCCTATGACAAAAATCTCTCTCTCAAAAAAAAAAAAAAAAAAAAAAAAAAAATCCTGAACCACAAGTCTCAAATTTTTATGATAAAATCTTGAATAATAAACCACAGCTAATACCTGAATTTGCAATAAGAAGCAAGATATATTTTCTCAAGGATATTTCCCGTTGTTGCTGATATTCGAAGTAGCCAATTATGAGCTGTCAGGGCTATGAGTGAGGATTTATAATCTGATGGATTGGGAAGTATTTCTCCCTAAAAGAAAAAAATAAGATGCAAAAGTGAAATTGCTTTGTCATTAAAAATTTGCAGTAATTCATGTCTACAGAAAATAGGTAAATATTTAAACAAATAGTCAAATAAGTAAGCCAAAGAAAAAATGTTAAATGCACAAATAGAAAACTAAGGGAGGGTAAGATTGTGGGTAAGTATTTTCATCATTAACTTACTAATTTATTCAAATAAAGTACTTGAAGAGGATGAAGTAATTTATATTTATCACTAAGTAATCAACAAATGTTAACCAATCATAATAACAACAGCAAAAGCATTAACAATAATGCTGCTGTGATAATGATAACACCACCAAGTGCTAGTGAAATCATCTACATCACGGCAATTAAAAGTCATTTGTAGGGCCAGTGGGTGGCGTGGCGTTTGAGGTGCTGGACTCCCACATGATTGACCATGGTTCAGGTCCCAGACCTGGCAGCTTGCTTTCTCATTTTTCCTCTCTCTCTGTGTGTCTCTCTCTGGTCAGATAAAATGATAACACATAAAATTTAATAAATATTTCTTTCAAAAAACCCCTAAAAATAAAAAGTCACTTGCTAAAAATGATGTTCGTATTTGTCCCCTTTTTTGCCTTTATTATAAGACTTGCTTTTCATTAGTTGGACGTCAAAACAGTAAAGTGCAAATTGCCCCATTATGCACTATAGTTTACTCTCGAAAAAAAGCTAGAATCCAGAATCAAGAAGGAACAGAGGATGAACCTGGTTTTAAAGATAACCAACACCACCAAAGAATCACCCCAGAAAAGGGAAAGGATGGCTGCTTGGGTGCTCTTGTCACTAAAGAGCTACCACAAGGTGGAAGTCTAATACAGGAAGACACAGTGAAGCAAAGGCCCCTATTCTGATTTACGGAAGAAAAAGGGAATTATAAGGAGATAGTTACGAATAGAGAAACTGAAATTATTAATAATATTTTATTCCAAAAATTAAATAGAAAATAATAAAGGCACAGTTATTTTATATATGTTCCTACAGATTTATCTTCCCTTTCAAATGTCATGGAAAAAAAAATTTTTTAAATCTTATTAACTTTTTTTAACTACTAGGAGTCTTATACTGGACTCATAGACAATGATGTAAATACTGTTTTTCTACAATGTTTTATGTATATATTATTTTGTGAAGATTTTAAGGTTTTTAAAAATGTACTATTCATGCCTTACCTATTAAAAAAAGAACTCTGAAGCAACATATATAATGCATTTGAACTATTTTCCTAAACTAAGCTGTATTTCATATATTGTCTTAGAAAAGAAGAGTACTAATTTAAAAGTAGTTTTACATCTGTAGGTTAACAACAATACAATGTTTCTTAGTTTTTCTTAATGAAAATCTTCACTCCAAATGAGAACAAAATATTTAAAGAAAAGAGAGAATGGGAATTATACTACTAGAAACTTTGTTTTGTAGCACAGCTCTAAATCTTTGGTGTTTTATACCAGTGTATTCAAAACTTTCCCAATTAAGAAATCCACCATCTCTCCCACAACCACCCGAGTGAAAGTGAATTAAAAAGCTTTTAAACTGCTATGGGAACAAGATATTTTTAGCTTTCAATCAGGGGTTGAGGAAGAAAACAGACATAGAACATTCAGATTTTTAAAAAGGAATCATCAATGAACACACTAAGTATATAAGGAAAATGAAAACCCAAGTGCAGATAACTACAATTATATATATTTTTTTTTGGAGAGGTTTTCGCTATAGGGCGCGTGCGCTCGCCAGACAGAGAGAGACATAGAGTCAGAAAGCGAGAAATCACCCCCCAGAGGGAATGGTCATGCCGCAATCCTTTTTCCTCCATTCGCCTCTCAGGATCTTGGGCACGCATGCACACGCGCCCGGTGTGAGTTTTAAGCCACCGGGTCCGGGACGCGAACTGTGGTCGACAACGTGGGAGTCCAGCGACATAGCCATTACGCTAACTGCTGGTTCCCACTACAACTATATGAAAAACAATCACCTTAAAAAAGAAAAAAATAGCAAATTTAAAGTATAGCCATTTATCCTTTAAATACTGTTTTTAGTCACATATTATGAGCTCTATTTTTCCAAAAGAACCACCAGATTCAGGGACCTGATTAATTTGCTGTATTATCTTCTAGGTATATTTCTTAGAACACTGACCTCATGGAAAACTAATCTATAAACATCCCTCAAAAGAGGAAGCTCCGTAATCAGAAGTTTGGCAAAATGTTTGACAATAACCGTGTATATATCAATATTATTGTAAGTATTAAAGGCTCCAAGAATTCTACAAATAAACTTGTTTTAACTTAGCATGTCCCAAACTTATTGTTTCTTAGCCCAATTTCTCCCAGCTTCTCTGACATCTATATTCCTGTTAACAACCCATGAAAATAGTGTCCTAAAAATTACTGGAACAATGGGCCTGATGGAATGAGTTATCCTATCAATTTTTATCCTTATTATTTTCCTAACAATATTACTTGAGCAAATTCATAAGCATTCACTTTTTTTTTTTTTTTTTTTTTTGAGAGGTTTTTGCTATTGGGCACATATGCTCACCAGAAAGACAGAGAGAGACAGAGAGACAGAAAGGGAGAAATCACCCCCCGGGGGGATGGCCACACTGCAATCCCTTCTCTTCCATTCTCCTCTCGGGATCTTGGGCACGCACACACACATGCCTGGCGTGAGTTTAAGCCACCGGGTCCGGGACTCAAACCGCAGTCGACTACATGGGAGTCCAGTGATATAGCCATTATGCTAACTGCTAGTCTCCATAAGCATTCACTTTCAAAGAGCCATGTATTCAATAACTTAACTGTTGTTCTAAATACTTTTTAATCATTTTAGTATATTAAATGGAGTATCTCTTAAACACCCATTATAAACTACATTATGTTGCTTATAAAACTTGCTTTAATCACTTTGTAACTTTTTCTAGTTTATGAGATTTAAAAGACTAATTTTAAAAACATATTCATAATATTGTTATTATTTTGTTTTAGGTCTTTTTGCCACAGGATGTGTGTGCTTACCGGAGAGACAGAGAGCGAAAAATCAGCCATTCCCAGGAGGAATGGCTATGCTGCAATCCCTTCTCCTCCAATTCTCCTCTTGGAATTTTGGGCAGGCATGCACATACACACAGTATGTTTTTTAGGACACCAGGTCCAGGACTTGAACTGTGGAGTGGCCCATGTGGGATCCAGTGCCTTGATTACCACACTACTGGCTGGCCCAATATTCATGGGTTTGAAAAACAGAAATTATTGGAGCCAGCAGGTGGCGTGGCTAAGCATGGTTCAAGTCCTGTACCTGGTGGCTTGCTTTCTCACTTTCTCCCTCTCTCTCTCTCTCTCTCTCTCTCTCTGTTGTGTCTCTCTCCAGTCAAATTAAAATAAGTGAATAAGTAAATTTAAGTAAATAATTCTTTTTTAAAGAAGGAAAAAAAATAGAAATTATTGGAACCAGCAGATGGCATAATGGTTATGTCACTGGACTCCCACATAGCCGACAGTAGTTCGAGTCCCAGACCTGGTGGCTTAAAATTCACACTGGAGGTACCAGCAGTTAGCGTAATGGCTATGTCTGGACTCCCATGTAGTCAACTGTGGTTCGAGTCTCGGACCCGGCGGCTTAAACTCACGCCAGGTGCATGTGTGTGCGTGCCCAAGATCCCAAGGAGAGAATGGAGGAGAAGAGATGTAGCGTGGCCATCCCCCTGGGGGGTGATTTCTGGCTTTCTGTCTCTCTGTCTCTCTCTGTCTTTCTGGCGAGCACATGCGCCCTATAGCAAAAACCTCTCCAAAAAACAAACAAACAAACAAAAAACACAACACTCACACCGGGCATGTGTGTGTGCAAGCCCAAATCCCAAAAAGAGACTGGAGGAGAAGAGATGGTGGCATGGCCAACCCCCCTGGGGCGGGGTGATTTCTCACTTTCTGTTTTTCTCTCTCTCAGGCAAGCACATATACCCTATAGCAAAAATCTCTTTAAAAAGATAATTTATTTCAAAAGGGGACCAGCTCTGTGGCCTAGATGTTAAGGGAAGCAGATTCCACATGTCTGACTGCAGTTCAAATTCTAGCCCGAGTGGCTTGAAAAACACTCAGAATTTGTGTGTGTGTCCAACATCCCGACAGGATGGAGAAAAGGGGAGAAGGAACTGCGGCATGACCACGCCCCAGTAAGAAGTGCCTTCTCTCTCTCCTTCTGTCTGTCTCTCCCTGGCAAGTACAAATGACCTGACAGATTTAGAAAAGAAATTATTTCATAAGGAAAACTGATAAATGATACTCTCTTCTTAATAGCATTAAGAATTCAGAAATCACTGTTCCTCAGCCCAATTCCTCCCAGCTTAAATGTTAAAGGAGTATTAAAATCTATTCCTTTATACAATATAATCATGCATTGCTTAATAACAGGGATACATTCTGATAAATGTGTTGCTAGGTGATTTCACTGTACAATCATAGAATGTACTTACACAAACCTAGATAGTAGAGCCCACTACACATCTAGGCTATGTGATATAGCTTATATGCTCCATACTATATTGGTTCACTGCTGACCAAAATGTTGTTATGCAGCACATGACTGTATATTAACAATAACCAGTTCTTCTGAGCTAAAAATGCTTTAGAAAAAAACACTCTAAAAATAAATCTTACCACTGGGCATTCCCATAATAATGCATCCTCTATTTTTTCTGCTTTGGAACATTTTGGCATTTCATAAAGTTTTCTTGGCTCTGCTGCAACACTAAGAAAAAAGAAAAATAAGTGGTTATTCTTGATAAGTAAGAATTTGCTTAGGTTTGAGAGGCTTTTTTATTCACAGATTTGGAATGCCAAAATACAATTTGTTATTTGCCTTGCTCTTGTTAACTGAATGCTAACATTTTTTTCAGATTATAAAATTAATAATATATACACATAGAAACAAGAATCTGAAAAATATAATAAGATTAAAATAGTTTGTAATACTATAAAGGTACCAAAAATAACCACTATTAACATTTGGTTCATTTCCTTCTAGTTTTTCTTTATAAACACATATCTACCTAGACACTGTTTTCCAATACTGGATCACACTGAATTCTTTTTTTATCCCCATTTACTATGAATATCTCTGTTGGAGTCCATCAAATTCATAAAATATTGTTTTGCTATTAAAATAAAAATTAGTAGATAAAAACCGGTTCCATTATTTTAGAATGAAAATCAGTAGATAAAGAGGAAATACCCATTATGATTTTTTTACTCTCAGGTTACCTTTCAGAGAGGTTGAATAAGTTTATACTTCTGCCAGTACTGATTATTATATCTTTGATGTGAAAAATAGTCTTCTAATTTATACTTCTCTGATTAGAACTGAGATGTAATCATGGATGTTCTTTTAACTGATCAACTTTAAAATTAAGCTACCACTGAAAGGGAAAACAATTTTCAGGGTGACAATTTTATTTCCCTTGATGTTCTCTCTCTGATTTAAAGGTTTAAACAAAGCTGAATTTCACAAGAATGAAAGCAGCCTCATATGTGAGTCTAGCCTATGGGTAAAACATCCCTGGTTGGCACATTAAAGAACTCCAGTACCATTAGAACACAAATCAATTCCCCTTACTCTGATTTTTTAAAAAACAAAACTTTCAAAAGTTTGTTTTAATTGAGAGAGAGAGAGACCCTCCCTAACAGGGTCAGCAGGTTCTTTACACCACAATCAACCCCCAGGCTCAGTCAGCCTGGATCATGGGCATATGTGTGTACTCAGTAGGACTTTCCCATTTGTGTCCAGTTGCACTACTGATGAGCAATTGTTTGGCACTTAAATTTTTTAAAAATTCAAACAAGTAACCACTAAATTGGGCAAGTTATGAATTGGGCATTAAATGATACCAAAAGGGACCAGCAGTTAGCGTAATGGCTATGTCGCTGGACTCCCACATAATTGACCATGGTTCAGGTCCTGGACCCGGTGGCTTAAACTCACACCGGGCGTGTGCGCGTGCGTGCCCAAGATCCCAAGAGGAGAATGGAGGAGAAGGGATTGCAGTGTGGCCATCCCCCCCTGGGGGGTGATTTCTTGCTTTCTATCTCTCTGTTTTTCTGGCGAGCACATGCGCCCTATAGCGAAAACCTCTCCAAAAAAAAATAAATAAATAATAAAAATAACTAAATGATACCAAAGAATTAGTACTAGTTTTCTAGGTGTGATAATGACATTATGATCATATAAGAAAATGTCCAGATTTCACTTTCAGGAAGACAGCATGAGGAGGTCTGTGGACATACTCTTCAGCAAAATTGATGAAAATTTTAAAAGGATAACCATTGAAAGTCTTTGGAAATAGTCCTGGGGACATACAATACATAAAGAAACATTTATCCAAGAAAGTCTGCGAGTTCAGTAATAATGGTTGAGAGTCTGTGGCGTTAGAACCAGGGCATGCTCCTTCTCTGCTCCTAGCCCAGCTAGATAGAAACTCCATTCCAGAATGGTGTGACCAAGAGCACAGGTCTCCCTCTCCTGCCATTTCCTGGCTATCTTCCCAGGAGGGGCAGGATGATAGTATTTCTCATCCAGCTGCCAGCTGCCTATTGTTGGGGCTATATCCTGGGTGAGTGCAGTCAGGAAGTGGGGCTTCCTTCTACTCAGCTCATGGGATAGAGGCTCTACCTTAAGCATGACAGGCAAGAATACTGGGGCCCTGACTGGCTTTATCTTTCCTCAAGATACAGTGATTTCATGCTGAGAGAGGCAAACTGAGAAGATCTGAGGTTAATGTTCTCTAAACTTGCAGTGCTTAGTTTTTAGAGTAGGGAAGTAATTCAGAAAGAAGTATGTCTTTGATTCCTGCCCCTAGTCTTGTTCCAGAAAAAGTGATTTGATTTGCATCCTTGATTCCTACCAACACTTACAGAGCCTTAGCTCAAAGATTTTGCCTGGGGAAAGAAGCAGGCCTTAAGACAGATAGCCCCTAGTCTTGTTCCAGAAAAAGTGATTTGATTTACACCAGAGTGTAGAGAAGTTCAAAACAAAGAGCACTCTTTTTTTTTTTTTTTTTTTTTTTTTTTGGAGAGGTTTTCGCTACAGGGCGCGTGCGCTCGCCAGACAGACAGACAGAGAGAGACACATAGAGACAGAAAGCGAGAATGGTCACGCCGCAATCCCTTCTCTTCCATTCTCCTCTCGGGATCTTGGGCACGCACGCACACGCGCCCAGCATGTTTTAAGCCACCGGGTCCGGACACGAACCGCGGTCGACTACATGGGAGTCCAGCGACATAACCATTACGCTAACTGCTGGTCCCAACAAAGAGCACTCTTACAACCAATGGAGGGGCCAGCAGGTGGCAGGTGGTTAAGGTGCTGGACTCCCACGTGGCAGATTGTGATTTGAGACCCCGATCTGGTGACTTGAAACTCAAGCCAGGCACTTCCAAGAGGAGAATGGAAGAGAAGAGATTATAGCATGGCCATTCCCCTTAGGGGGTGATTTATCACTTTCCCTCTCACTATCTCTCTCCTGTCTTTCCAGAATGCATGTGCCCCATGGCAAAAACCTTAACAAAAACAAACAAAACCAGTGGAAGTTGGGCCAGCAGGTGGTGTGGTGGTTAAAGCAGTGAATCCCACATGGCCAACTCCACAATTTGAATCCGGGTCCTGGTGGCTTAAAAAACACATGCATGTGCATATGTACTCAAAATCCTGAGGATAGAATAGAGAAGTGATTGCAGTATGACCATCCTTCCCACCCCTAAAGAGGGTGATTTCTCACCTTCCCTCTTTCTGTCTCTCTCCTATGAGTGCACACATCCTATGGTAAAAGTCTAACAAACAAAAACCAAAAATCCAGCAGAGGTTGTGGTGATAAGCAAATGGGAAATACTGGTAGATTATTAGAGGTACAGGCCAAACCGTAGGCTGGCTAATTTACCAGAGACAACCACATAAACATAGCTGAAAGGAGTCCCCTGGGTCAGAACAAATCTCAAATGCTGACTGCACTCTCTCACTTGTTTCTCATCCAACATGAAAATAGTAGAGAACTTGTCACTCCTAACCCCAAGAAAAATGATGAACAAATTGAAAATCAACAGCTCTTCTGCAATTCATTAGAGAACTGAGATCACAGGACAAAATGTTGCCCCCGAAACAGACAGACAGGTGGATACTGACAATTACAGTTTAGCAAGAAATGCCCAAGATCAAGGTGCCCAGAGCCAGTAATGAGGTGACAATAATAAGGACACTAGATGAAGGTTTTTTTGAGAGGTTTTTGTTATAGGGCATGTGCGCTTGCCAGAAACAGAGACAGAGAGACGGAAGTGAAAAATTACCCCCCAGGGGGAATGGCCATGCCGCAATCCTTTCTCCTCTATTCTCCTCTTGGGCACACATGCACACGTGCCCGGCGTGAGTTTAAGCCACTAGATCCAGGACTCAAACTACATGGGATTCCAGAGACATAGCCATCACGCTAACTGCTGGTCCCAAAATATTAACCTTTGATACTTAACAGATGTAGGAAACAATAATCATAGCCTAACCCCTACCAGATAAACAAAAATAATCTCATTCTAAAGGCTTTTTCACTTCAATTCCCTTTATCCAATAGTTCATATACAGCTTTCAATAAACAACAAAAACAAAACTGCAAAGCATGTGAAAAGGCAATATAAAAAGTTTGAAAAGACCAAGTAAACATTAAAACTAGACTGAGACTTTGGAATTGATAACTGATCAGGAACTTAAGCAACTAAGATTAATATGCTAAGAGTTTTTGGGGTTTTTTTGGAGAGGTTTTTGCTATAGGCCGCATGCACTCACCAGAAAGACAGAGAGAGATAGAGATAGAAAGCAAGAAATCACCCCCCAGGGGGGATGGCCACACTATAATCCCTTCTTCTCCATTCTCCTCTCAGGATCTTGGGCACACATGCCATGCGCCTGGCATGAATTTAAGCCACCGGGTCTGGGACTCGAACTGCAGTCGACTACATGGGAGTCTAGTGGCATAGCCATTACGTTAACTGCTGGTCCCAATATGCTAAGAGTTTTAATAGATTAAGTGTAGACAACATGCAAGAAGAGATGGGTAAATTAAGCTAAGAGATGAAAATCCTTAGGAATAAAATGAAAAGGAAATGATAGAAATCAAAAATACCATAACAGAAATGCTTGCCCCATGGCAGGCATATGTGCATGTGTACCCAAAATCCTGATGAGATGGACAAGTAAAGGAAAAAGGATTGCAGCATGATCATACTCCATTGGGAGGCTCTTTCTCTTCGGTGAACAAATGTATCCTTTAGCAATTAAAAAAGAAGAAAAGATATAATATATACAATAACAGGAATACCAGAAGAAGAAAAAAGACAGAAGGAAACAGGAAATATTTAAAATAATCATGACTGAAAACTCCCCAAAATTAATAATGCCAAATCCATATGCAAAAAGCTCAGTGAACAGCAAGCAAACCAGAAACAAAAAAATCTACACCTAGATATATCTTACTCAAACTGCAGAAAATAAAAAATGAAGAAAAACTAGTGAAGGAAGTTAGGCAGAAGGGGAATACCTTAACTATCTAGGAACCAGGATTAGGCATCACAATGAACTTCTCTTCAGAGATCATGTAAGTAAAAAGTAGAGTGAAACATTGAAAGTATTGAAAGAAACAAAAACAAAAACCACACTCCAACCTAGAATTTAATATCCAGAAAAATTAACCTTCAGAAGTGAAGATGGGGCCCAGCTATGGTAAGTGTCCTGCTAAGATTCTATGCTCTACAAGCTGGGACCACATGAGGCTTGGTTTAATTTCCCAGTCCAACCTAAAAGCTGGGCACAGTGGTGCACAACTGTAATCTCAGTGATTCAGGAGGCTGAGGCTAAGGCTGGAAGATCACCAGCTCAAGGATAACCTGTGCAACACTGTGAGACCCTGAACACAGTGGTACCCACCTATAGCCCTAGTTACTCAGGAATTGAGGCAGATCATAACCCAGTGAAATTCTGTCTTAAAGGAAGAAAAAAAAAGTGGAGACATAAAGAAAAGATTTAATTTTCTAACATAAATAGTGAGGGAGGCCCAGACCCTACAGCACAGAGGTAAAGAAAATGCTCTACAAGGCTGAAAGCTACATGGCTGACTACGGGTTCAGATCCTCAGGTAGGCTTGAAAACATGCTAGATACACATGGGTACCCAATCTGAGGAGCTAGAGGAATGGTGAAAGACAATCATGGCATGATAAGATCTGTTGAGGGTCTTCCCTCTCTCATACACAAACCATCTATGATAAAAATTTTAAAAAAGTGAGGAAAGGTGTTGCTAGACCTGTCTTGTAAGATAAGTTTTTCAATAGAGAAGAAAATAACAGAACATTCCTAACGCCATCCTCCTCTCGTTTATAACATTGCCATTATTCATTTTACTTGTCCACATGGTATACTCACTACTCTCTTGCTGTTACTATTTTGAACCAACTTTTATCTGTTAAATCAATAAAGAGACTTTGTTTTACCTTCATTTATTCCTTCTCAACATTCCCATTCTTTCTTTAGATCTGAATTTCTGACATGCATCACTTTTTTTTTTTTTTTTTTTAGTTCATATGCATTTATTTTATTCTATTGTATGACTGTTATACAAAAAGTACAAAACTTTTTTAATGTCCATGGGATCAAAAGTGATTGCCCATCTTTCATTTCTCATATCAGTAATTTGGGTTATCTTCATCTTTTTTTCTAGGTTAGCCTAGAGGTTTATCAATTTTATTAATGTTTTTTTAGATTATTTATTTAATTAATTCCATTTGTTATATATTTTAAATTTTGACCAGAGACAGGGAGAGAGAGTGAAAGGGTAAGCGAAAAAGCAAGCCACCAGGTCCAGGACTTGAACTGCGGTTGACCATGTGGGAGTCCAGCGCCCTTAACCACCACACCACCTGCCAGCCCCAACGTTACTAACCTTTTCAATGAAACATTTTTTGGTTTTGCTGATTTTCCCTACTGATTTTTGGTTTTCAACTTCATTGATTTCTGACCTAATTTTTATTTATTTTGTTCTGTTACCCTGGATTTAATTTCTTCTTCTTTTCCAACCTTCCTATGGTTGCAACTTGGGGTACTGATTTCAGGTGTTACTGCTTTTCTAATTTATGCATTTTAATGCTATAAATGTCCCTCCAAGCACTGCTTTTGTTGCATCTTGCAAATGCTGACATGCTGTACCTTTGTTTTCACTTGGTTAAAAACATTTTAAAATTTCTCGAGACTTTTTGGATCCATATGCTATTGTGTGCTGCTCAACCTCCAAATCTCATGGATTTTCCAGATATCATTATGATACTGACTTCTAGTTTAATTCCATTGTGTTTTGAGAGTATACTTTATATTATTTCTAGTTTTCCAGTTTGTTTTGTTTTTCAGAATTATTTATTTAATTTTCTTCATTACCATTATTCTTTACTTTGACCAGGGAGAGATAAGAGAGAGAAAGTAGGCCCTTAGGTCTAGGACTCAAGCTGCAGTTGGCCATGTCCAGTGCCCCAAACACCATGCCACCTGCTGGCCTCTTGTTTTTTAAAAATAAGGTCTTGCCATGTCTTTTAAATATTTTTTTTTTTAAGAGAGAGTGAGAGAGAGAGAGAGAGAGAGAGAGAGAGAGAAAGTGAGGACGCAAGCCACTGGGTCCGCAACTCAAACCATAGTCAGCTATGTGGGAGTCCAGCACTCTTAACCACCATTCCACCTGCTAGCCCCTTGCCATGTCTTTAAATCCTTCTGCCTCAGCTTCCCTAATAGCTACAATCACAGGGCCCACAGCACCATTCTGCTTCTTTCACTAACCTTTCCTAAGGTCAGCCTTGAGCTCCTGATCCTCTTTACCTCAATCATCTGGAAAATGCAAATCAAAACGTAAAGGAGAGGGATGGTGGTTGGGGTGCTGGACTTCCACATGGCTGACCATGGTTCAAGTCTAGGACCTGGCAGCTTGCTTTCTCATTTTCTTTTCTCTCTCTGTCTCTCTCTAGTCAAGTTAAAACAAAATAATAATAATAATAACAAATAAAATAAAAACAAATAATTCTTAAAAAAAGGAAAATACCTCAAAGAGATACCAAAGGCAGGTAAATATTGACAAAGACATGGAAAAATCAGAACCCATACGCTCTACTGATGGGAATATAAAATGAAAAACCACTCTGGCTATTTCTCAAATTATTAAACATAGTTACAAAGCTATGACCAACCAATTCTACTACCAGCTATACATCCAGGAGAACTGAAAGCATATGCCTACACAAAAACTTATACATGAATGCTTATAGCAGTCTTACCCTTAATAACCGAAAAGTACAATCCCAGTGTCTAACAACTGAAGAATAGACAGCAAAATATGGTATATTCAAACAAAAAAAAAATTGTTCACTATGTAAAATAGTGATACATGCCACATGGATGAACCTTGAAAACACTGTGCTATGTGAAAAAAACACCAAAGATTACATAATATATAATTGTATTTATATAAAATGTCCAGAATAGGGGCATAGAGACAGAAAAATACACGTGCAGTGGCGGAGGCAATGATAGCATTGGGGTAAATAGCTAACAGGTATGCTATTTCTCTTTGAGTGATGAAAATGTTCTAAAAATGGTAGTGATGCTTACATATATTTGTGAATGCATTAAAAATTAAATTGTACAGTATGTGAATTATACAAGTGTATTTCAAATAGTCTTTAGAGAACAGAATTAAAAGTACAAATTAATTTTGGTGCAAAACATTTTTGAGATTTTACAGTTTTTTCATACTGTGTTCTCCACAAACTTTTTGAAGATCCCCAGGTCTTTTAATAAAGCTCTTACAAAGAAAATGCCCGTAATGAAGCCAGCAGATGGTGTAGCAGTTACATCACTGGATTCCCACATGGCCAACTGCGGTTCGAGTCCCAGACCTGGTGGGCTACATGTGTGTGCGTGCCCAAGATCCTGGGAGGAGAATGGAGGAGAAGGGATTGTGGTGTGGCCATCTCCCATCAGGGGTGATTTCTCACTTTCCTTCTCACTGTCTCTCTTTCTTGCTCTCTAATGCAAAATCCTCCTTAAAAAAAAAAAAAAAAAAAGAAAGAAAATGCCCATACTTTTTAGAGATGAAAACTGATGTTAAATGTTTAGAGTACACTTTAAAATACTTAGCAAGTAGGTAGAGGAAAAGGGGGAGCAGATAATGGAATAAAATGAGGGTGGCAATTCTTGATAGTTTTTTAATCTATCAATAGATCTAGGGATTCACTCCAACATTCTCTGTGGCCTCATGGTGTGAATGAGGCTTACAATAAACATTTTGGGTCTATTCCATACTATACTATGCTTCTGTTAGAAAAGTTTCTCTTAAAAGAAAAATAAAAACAAAAAACTAGCATAGCCAGAACAAAATACAGACATTCTTCTCCAAAGCAGCATTATTTGCTACCTGTTTTTCCTGACTGGTATCTTCTGAGCAGAATAAAATATTAAACAGAACTAAGTAGTCTACCACTTTTGCTTGCATTGTAGTTTTCTTATAAATTGGTATGTACAAAAATGAAATCTACAAGTTTATACTTAAGATTTTTAAATTACAATTTTCCCACCAAGTCTTATTTTGGACTCATCTTTCTATTTCAACTTAACGTAGACATGTGATTCCTTAAAAACTAGTTTTTATTTTAAAAAAAATCAACAGTGAATTAAAGCAAAAATTAACACTAAAAAGTTACCTGCTGACACAGCACCGATAATTGTCAAAATATATTCTTCCTCTCTCATAGGATATAGGTGACTTGGAATGAGTTGTCCAAACATTCTTAAATTTAGTACTTTCCTGAAAGATATAAGGAATTTCAGTTTAGGAAAGAACTCTACTGTACACCAGTTTTAAGTTGGATAGTTACGTTTAGTTTCCAGAGTTATTCCACGTATGTCATTTAAAAACATTATTTACAAGGTGATCAACTTTTTGAGAGTCTACTTGCAGGAGGTAATGGATAAGAAGTTTTTAAGTATCTGGCGGCCCTATTAGTAGTTATTTACTAATGCCCCAGGTTCAGGGCTGTACCCCTTCCCCATTTCACGTGAGCTTCATAACGTGATCACCGCCTTAGCGCGTCAAAGCTGCACTCCCGCAGAAGGCTCGAGCGCCAGGCATCCCTGCCGGGAGCGGTCACCTGGCACACCAGCGCCCGCAGTACGGCCAGGTTTGTCCTCTGCACCACGCCTGCGTCGCGCGAGAAGAAGCCCAGTGCTCGGCGACTCAGCCGGCGGCACACGTTGGGCTTCCGGGTTGGGCCCATGGCTGGGCCGAAGAGGGGTGCGTCCCTTACTCTCGTGCGGGCCCGCTGCCGCTACTCCGAACCTCAAGGCCCGGACTTTCCTGGTGGGGCCCAGGAAGAGCTGACACCGGGGACCGATCGAGGGAAAGCGGAGCCGGCCCCGCCTCAGCGAGGAGACGAGGGAAAGAAACACCCCCTTCCTGGCCTGTCTCTCACTCTCCGGCTGCGGAAAGGACGCCGCGCCTGCACAGCACGGCCGGCCCGAGACGTCCCAGCGCACCCTCTGAGAATACAGTCCCCACTACCCTATAAGGGAGCCTGGCTTCCATCCGGAACTACAATTCCCGTCAGACACCGAGGAACAGGTCCCGCCCGGCCTCGCCTTCAACGCACCGCGCCCCGCCCTAGCCCCGCCTCCAGCCCCGCCTCCTCCGTGTCGGTGCCCAGCAGTCCGGCCTCCTACCGCTCCTCCGGGCTTGCGTGGTCTGGCCGCGGCGCTTTTCCGGGTCGGCACGCAGCGCGCGGGGGAGGACTCTGGGGGCGCTGTGCTGCAGTCTCCTGCTCTCCGTTCCTTCTGCCCACTTCGAGTTTAGGGATCGGTTCCTTACCAATCCATTACCCCCAAGCCTCTCAGTCCCTGACCTCCGCTCGGTGTGGAGTGCGACCCCCCCATCAATGCAGCGTTTTGTGTTAAAGGTACGCCGGGCGGCTTTTCCTTCAGCCGCACGTTGGACGTTGTGGATGACGTTGACGTTTAAACATTTGGGATATATCAACAGGATACTTTTGTGTCAGGAATTAGTGGTGGAAGATGCCGGCTTTTTCCAGGATTGAATTACTCTTTCCCAGAGGCCTGTGTGGTCCATGGAGACATTAGTTGGGTTCGCTACATTGTATTTCCTGTCGTCTCCATTTTTTTCCCTTATAGGGCGTAAAATATGAAATGCTTACGTTCTTACTGGACTGCTTAAGATAGTCCACGCTGATTTCTCTAAGTAAAGGATAACTTAATGCTTCGTTAACCAGCCCTACCGGTGGACAAAGTTCCCAGTACACGAGTAGTCCATAATCATGCACCACCGCACGTCCCATAGCATTGCTCTAAGTCCTTTGAGGGTGGTGTCTTTGCGTATCTCACGTGGATTTGGTGTGCTTACCTCTTGTTCGTAGGTGCTCAAGGGAAATGAGTGATCGCATCTGAGTGGCAGAACAAAAAGTACAGTACTGGGTGAGTGCTTTGGATCACAATGAAATGTTTAGTAAAAATTTGTATCTTTTTAACCCTGCTAAATTTTCTTCAGGGCCTGGGCTTCTGCTGATTCTTCATGACTTATTTACAGCCTACAGTAGAGTGTTTTGTATATTTTTAGAGAGTGCTACAATAGTTAATTTGGTAATTCATGAATGCAGCTGTCACTGAGAAAACTGGAACCCAGAAAAGATAGCTGGTTTTCTTTGGCTGAAATGAAATTCAAATCAGTCCTGATTGAATTCATCTGTCTCTTTTCTCATCCTCCCCACCCTCTTTGTGTCTTCCTGTGGTCTTTATCTCACCACCAAGTCACCAAAGTAATAGTCATTCTAAATGCCCTGCATTTCTTAACCCTCGATCAAGTCCCTTTGGTTCTCATCATCATTTCATCTGAGTAATTGATGGTCTTGTCATTTTCATCACATAAAACAGCCTCTTTACTCTTCCTGCCTTTCTTGGGTACTTTCATTTTCAACCCCCCCCCCCCCCCCCACTACTGCCACAGTGATTTTTTTTTTTTAAATCACACAGCTAGCTGTCACTTGCCTGTTACAGTCTTTTACAGTGACTCCTAATCATTAATAGCAGAATTTCTTAATCCCCAGTAGAGACCTAAGATCCTCTATTGTTAACTTAAAATATCTTTAATATGTTACATTTATGCAAGTATAAATCTCCTTATGCCATATATTTTATACAGCTGCAACACCCAAGCATTTATAAGTTAAAAGAAGTCAAACTATAAAACCAATACATTCAAATAAATTCTTATCCTTGTGACCAATGAGACTGTTTTGCTGGACCTAAAGAATTCTTTAAGATGAATGTATCCTGTCCTCCATGGCATAATTCCTTACAGAAAGGCCTGTCCATATGGCCCTGAGAAATTACTCAGTGCTCTCACCTCTTTTCTTTAACATCACTGCAAGACTTTCTTTGTTCAATATGTTCTGACTTCATTTTACCTTCACTTGACAAGCACTTTTAAAAAAAATAATTATTTATTTAATTTTATTTATTCATTCATTTATTTTAATTTGACCCGAGAGAGATACAGAGAGAGAGAGAGAGAGGGAAAGTGAGAAAGCAAGCCACCAGGTCCAGTATTTGAACCACAGTCGGCCATGTGGGAGTGTCCAGTGCCTTAACCACCATGCCACCTGCTGGTCCCCGACAAACAACATTTACACAGAGTAGTCCCAATTTCTTTCTTTTTAACCTGCACCAATGATAAATTGTACCATTGGTTTAGTAGTGCAATCCTAAACACAAATGTATGAGCTGAAATTGTGTGACAGCATCAATTAAAAGGTGGCCGTGGAGACCAGATGGTGGTACAGCTATAAAACGTGACACTGTGAGGCAGACCCATATGAGAAGGTTGTCAGTTCAAGGCTGGAGACCTTAGGGGTTAGATCCCAGTGTCAAGACCCTGTGAGGGGTGCTGTATTTCCGTCTCTCTCTTTTGATCTCTCTCGTGGAATAAGTAAATTAACTTTAAAATCAGAAAAAAATGTTGTTTTTTATTCCACCCCCCACAAAAAAGGTGGCCATCCAGATGATCCAAAGTATTATTTTGTTAAAAATTTTGTTTGTTTTTAGATTTTTATCAAATTGAAAAATAAATTTCTCCTAGAGAAATCTCATAGTCCTGAGCTACCTTGCAGGACAAAATCTTAGTCTCTTGGAATAGTATAAGCCCACATTTTACCCTCATCTCTTTGCCATCCTCATTTCTACTGTTGTGATTCTGACATATTTGTACACTTTCTCTAGCCAACACACCTTTTACACTTGAGATGTTCTTTATCTGGAAGTTCCCTTCCTCCGTTCCTCTTACCTGTTTAGATCACAACTCATTCCAGACATTACAATTCTACTCCGACCCTTTTCCTCAGCCTTCCACAGCTTAATAGCCTTTCTGTGCTTCTGTGCACTGTATTATTAGGTCATCGGGAAAGTCGTGATGGTTGTTTTATGTTTTTCTACGCAAAAATATGTCATGACTTTCCCAGCAATCCAACAGACTTGTCATTGGGTTCTATCTCCTTAGTATATAGTTAATGCATATGTGTGTGTTGAATGAGTGAATGGTCTATAAAAGCAATATGTTTGTATAGAATCTGTTATCATCCATTAGGTACTTTTAGCACAGATGCAGATTTAGTCTCACCTTATTCTTTCCTCTCTTGAAAAAATTGGCTGTAGGACAGTTGCACTTGCTGGAGAGAGACACATAGATTGAGAGAGAAAGAAAGAGAGAGAGAGAAAGTGAGAAAGCACCCCCAATAGGGGATGACCATAACACAGTCCCCTCTCCTCTAAGGATTTTGGGCACACACTGACACACACCCAGTGTGTTTTTCAAGCTGCTTCGTCTGGGACTCAAACCACAAAGTCGGCTATGTAGGATCCATTTACCTTAACCACCACCTGGCTGACCCTCACCTTATTGTTTAAACTACTAGAAAATCTCAGTGTTAATAAAAAGAAATAACTTTCAAAAAGCTTAAATCCCAAGAGTTCTGCTTATACAGTAAACATTTTCCATTTGTTGAACGTATGGGAACCTGAACAGATGTAGTTTATTACTAGAAAATTATTCCTCTTATTTTGGGGCATAGAACAAACTTGGTTCATTTTTATTTTGCCATTCTTTGTGATATGTTTACAGAATACTTAACTCTCCTAGCTATGATATTTTAAAGACAAGGAAGAGGAAATAAGATTGAGAAGTTAATAAAAATGCTTTTTGTTCACATGCTTTGTTTAAAGCAGCACAGTATAACTGAATAAATACAGCACTCAGGTTATTAAACTTGAGCATTTGTTCAGAGACAAAGGAATTTGAACGAAGGCCACAGGGGGACATTCATTCAACACATAAGTATTTCTCATCCACGGTGTGCTGGGAACTATTTTGGCATAGAGTTCTACAATAAACAGAATAGGCAAGGTTGGGGGAGAGAGACAGTTCATACATACATTAAAAGATAAGATTTAGTGGGAACCAGCAGTTAGCGTAATGGCTATGTCGCTGGACTCCCACATGGTCGACCGCGGTTCGCGTCTCGGACCCGGTGGCTTACAACTCACGCCGGGCGCGTGTGCGTGCGTGCCCAAGATCCCGAGAGGAGAATGGAGGAGAAGGGATTGCGGCGTGACCATCCCCCCTGGGGGGTGATTTCTCGCTTTCTGTCTCTATGTCTCTCTCTGTCTGTCTGGCGAGCGCACGCGCCCTATAGCAAAAAACCTCTCCAAAAAAAAAAAAAAAAAAAAAAAAAAAGATAAGATTTAGTTAGGTACTAATCAGTGAAGAATATTTTAAAGAAGATATGCTAAAGAGTAGTGGGAAGCCCTGCTTTAGCCACAGTGGATGACAAAGACTTCTCTGAAAAGAGGCCTTTTTTTTTTTTTTTTTTTTTTTTTTTTTGAGAGTTTTTTTTTTGCTATAGGGCACATGCATTTGCCAGAGAGACAGGGAGACAGAAAGTGATAAATCACCCCCCCAGAGAGGATGGACACAACACAAACCCTTCTCTTCCATTCTCCTCTTGGGGTCTTGGGCATGCACGCACACACGCCCAGCATGAGTTTAAGCCACCGGGTCTGGGACTCAAACTGCAGTTGACTACACAGAAGTCCAGCGACATAGCCATTACACCAACTGCTGGTTCCAAGAGAGGCCTTTTGAGCTGAGCCCTGAATGATAATGAAGAGCTGATATATATAGTATAGGCAAAGTATACTCAAGTTCAGTATCCCCAAGGCTAATGATAACAAGGTTGGCTTATTCTAAAACAGTCACTGTGGCTTTTTAGTTTTTGGAGGGAGATAAATCTTGGAGCAGTAGGCTGGGACCAAGTCATGTCAGTTATATGGGCTATAAAGGATTTTGGATTTTACTCTGTTGTGATGGAAAACTATAGGAGGCTTTGAAGAAGGGATTAGCATGATTCTATTTGTGTTACGAAAAGGTCATTATGACTATAGTGTGGAGAAGGTTGTATGAGGGCATGAATAATTGCAAGGAGACAGGTGGTCATTGCGTTGGACTAGGTAAGAGGTGGCAGTGTTTTGGATTGATAGCAGAAGAGACAGAAGTAAACAGATTCAGGATATATTTTGAAAATAGAGTTGACAGGATTTCTAATGTGGATATTAGGGATGAGGAAAGAAAAGAATTGACTGAAATTATAATAAAGCAAAACCACACATGAACATTCTTTAACTCCTTAGGACAAATGAGAAACTGACAACCATTCATGATGCAAATACAATGAAACAATGCCTGAATTTTATTAAATATAGACATTAGCGTTGTAGACATTGGCGCTAAAGAATGTTAGGATCTGTTCTGTGGGTAGAGTGTGTTGGAAGGAGAATAAAATCAGATTCCAGAAGTAGGTAGCGACCAGAACATGTGGAATCATGGGAAAATGATTAAAAAAATCATAAGGTCGATATTATATCCTCTCTCGGACTCTTTAAAAAAACATTTGCTAGAGGGACCAGCAGTGAGCGTAGTGGCTATGTCTCTGGACTCCCACGTAGTTGACCACGGTTCAAGTCCCGGACCCGGTGGCTTAAACTCACACCGGGCACATGTGTGTATGTGCCCAAGATCCCAAGAGAAGAATGGAGGAGAAGGGATTGTGGTATGGCCATCCCCCTGGAGGGTGATTTCTTGCTTTCTGTCTCTCTGTCTCTCTCTGTCTTTCTGGCAAGCACACGCGCCCTATAACAAAAACCTCTCAAAAAATTATGTATATACGTGTGTATATATATATATATATATATATATATATATATATATATTTGCCGTGTGCTCTCCAGAGAGAGGCAGAAAGAGGGAGAAAGTACCCTCCAGTGGAGCCCACGTGGTCATTCTGCAATCCATTCTCCATTTCTCTATCCTGTCAAAACTTTGGGATGCACGTACACACATCTGGCATATTTTTCAATTTCCCAAACTGAGATTCAAACTCTGTGGTTCGTCATGTGGGATCCAGCTCCCTTAATCACTAAGCCACAGAACTGGTCTGAAATTCTCTTTAAACAGATCCTTGAGTATAGCATCAGGAGCAAAAGTGAAATATATGGTGACCTGTTTGCAGGTAATTATAGGAGGGCAGGTGAAAGTCACTATGGGAATTTTTTTCTTTAATTATTGAAGCTTTTGACTATAGTTTGGTTCTTATGTTTCCTTTCCTATGTATATTTTAATATTTGTCTGATTATGTAGTACGTTCATGCATGTACAAAGTTAAGAAAGATTTGGGTTTAAAGTAAAGGTTGATAGTTTTAGTTTTAAAATTACTTATTCCAAAAAAATGTGCAGATAGCATGGAATAATATAAAAATAATACTTATAAACTGAATACCCACATACCTGTCATCAACTTTTAAAAAAAGAAAATACTACCTAAAATTTTGATTTCTCCTACCTACCCCTCCTAGTTGCCAGATCCTCTGTCTTCTTTCTATGAATAAAATATTAAATTTTGAAATTTTTAAAAGTTCATTTCTTTCATAAGAGAGAGAGAGGGACACAAACTTCAGTATGTCCAGTGTGTTCAGGTTGAGCCAAGATCTGAACACCCAGCCTTCCCATATGGCTCTGGTATCATTCAGTGGCATCCTACCATCTGTACCACCATAGCTGAGCCTTGAATTGTTTTGAATATCATATAAATCAAACATACTGTGTATATGTACTCTTCTGCAGTTTGTCTTTAACATCGTATTTGGTAATGTTCCTCTAGTTCCTTTGTTTTCACTTCTGTATAGTATTTTATTACAGTTTGTTTATTTTCTATTTGCTGAGCTTTTCTTTCAGGTTTTTATTCCTAGAAAAGTGTTGCTATAGACATTCTTATATCTGTCGACTGGTGTACATGCTAAAGGACATACTAGTTTTCATTTGCTATATAATGATTACCATGAATTTAGCAGTTTAAACCAGCACCCATTTATAATCTCATTTATTCTGGCAGAAGTCTTGACACAGCCTGGTTCTCTACTCAGGGTCTCATTAGGCTGAAATTATGATATCCACTGGGGCTGCCATCTCATCTATGGCTCACATTCCTTTTTCACTCACTAGTTGTTGACAGATTTCAGTTCCTTGCAGCTGTAGGATTCCTAGAGTTGCCCACGGTTCCCTGCCACATGGCCTTTTCACAAAAATGGAAATTTGCTTCTTCGAGGCCAGTGGGAGAATTTCTTTGCTTCTTCTAAGAAGCTAAGATAGGGTCTCACACAAACGTAACCTAGTCAAGGGAATGGCTATCCATCATGTTCACAGGCCCCATCCACACTCCAGCACTATGCAGACTGTGTACAAGGGTAGGAGGGTAAGAGGAAGGAATGCTGGGTATCTCATCATTTGTAATTCTGCCTACAACAGAGAGTCAGGGAATATTCCCAAGTGCTGCATTATTGGATTATATGGTATATGTGCATTGTCAGCTTTAGTGGGTAATACTATGTTGATTTTTAATGTAATTGTATCAATTTATACTCCCATCAGCAGAATATTAAGACTTCTCGTTATTTCACATGCTTGTCAGTGCTTGTATTGTCAGACTTTTAAGTTTTGCCAATCTAGTGACTATAAAATTATATCTCACTTGATGTTATGTATTTCTCATAAATACAGTAGTGCATCTTAATGTTACTAGTTATTCATGTTTTTGCTCATCTGCAAAGTCTGATTGATCATGACTTTTGCCCATTTTCTATTGGAACGTCTGTCTTTTTGACTTGTAGAATGTTTCTGCATACCAATCCTTTGTCATATGTGTTGCAAATATCTTCTCTCAATTTGTGGCATATTTGGTATTATAAAGAAAGGAAATCTTGAGGCCACACAGTGGCACAGTGGTAAAGTGCAGTGCTCTGTAAGGTTATCCTACACGAGAAGGTTCCCATTTCAAGTCCAGAGATGTCCCTAAGTACACTGTGCACGTCCTTGCCCATCATACAAAGCTGGCTGAGGACTGGTGGCATATTGTAGGGTTGAGAATGCTATTGGAGGGGCTGCTTCACACTCAGAAGAAATAAATAATAAACTTAAGAGAGCAAGGAAAAAAGTCCTTAATTTAAATGTAGTAAAATAAATTAGTATTTCCCTTTATGATTAGAACTTTTTGCCCTTGTTTAAAAACAAAATCTATAAAGTCATAAAGGTATTCTCATGTATCTTTTTTTCTAGAAGTTTTAAAATTTTGCCTTTTCCACTTCAGTCTTGAATCAAGAACGAAGTTGATTTTGGGGTGTGGAATAAATTAGAAATTCTTTTCTTTTTTCATACGTGAATAACCACTTGTCTCAGTGGCTATTTACTGAATAGTCTTCATTTCTTCACAGATCTGCAGTGCCAGCTTTGTTGTATATCAAGTCACATACATAGTCAGGTCTATCGCTAGGCTCTGTTTTCTGTTACATTCTTCTGTTTTTCTTTCCCTGAGCTGGCCACTTAATCACTATCATTTTATAGTAAGGTTTGAGAGCTGGCTGGTAGGGCAAGTTCTTACTCTTCATCAAGAGTATCGTACATCTTTTTTGCTATTTGTACTTTCGTATATATTTTTAAATCAGCGTGGATTAAAAAAAAACTTTTAAAGAATTATTTTATTGGGGACCAGCAGTTAGCGTAATGGCTATGTCGCTGGACTCCCACGTAGTCGACTGCGGTTCGAGTCCCGGACCCGGTGGCTTAAACTCACGCCAGGCGCGTGTGCGTGCGTGCCCAAGATCCCGAGAGGAGAATGGAGGAGAAGGGATTGCGGCGTGGCCATCCCCCCTGGGGGTTGATTTCTCGCTTTCTATCTCTCTGTCTCTTTCTTTCTATCTGGCGAGCGCACGCACCCTATAGCAGAAACCTCTCCAAAAAAAGAAAAAAAAAAAAAGAATTATTTTATCGAACTTTATTTATTTATTTAATTTTAATTTTTACCAGAGAGGGAGAGAGAAAAACAGAGAGAGAGAGAGAAACAGGGAGAGAGAGACAGAGACAGAGACAGAGAAAGTGAGAAAGCAAGCCTCTGGGTCCAGGACTCAAACCACAGTCAGCCATGTGGGAGTCCAGCACTCTTTAACTACCACACCACCTGCTGGTCCCATGAAGACAGTATTTTTTTTTTTTTTTTTTTGGAGAGGTTTTCACTATAGGGCGTGTGCACTCGCCAGACAGACAGAGACATAGAGACAGAAAGCAAGAAATCACCCCCCAGGGGGGATGGTCATGCCGCAATCCCTTCTCCTCCATTCTCCTCTCAGGATCTTGGGCACGCACGCACACGCGCCCGGCGTGAGTTTTAAGCCACCGGGTCCGGGACGCGAACTGCGGTCGACTACGTGGGAGTCCAGCGACATAGCCATTACTCTAACTGCTGGTTCCCAAGACAATATATTTTTAAAGAATTATTTTATTTAATTTTATTCATCATTGTTATTATTTTTTATAATTTGACCAGAGAGAGACAGAAAAAGACAGAGAGGGAAAGTAAGAGAGCAAGCCACCAGGTCTGGGACTGGCCATATTTGGTCGTGTGGGAGTCCAGCACCTTAACCACCATGCCACCCGCCAACCCCCTGAAGACAATATGTTTCACTATTTAGTTATATTTTTTTGTGTTTTATATTTTAATTAATTAATTAATTTTGCCAGAGTATGCGTGCTTGCATGAGAGAGAACCCATGGGGTGTAATCATGATGCAATCCTTTTTCCTCCATTTCTTTCTCCATCCCAACAAGATTTGGAGAATATATGCCTGGCATGGTTTTCAAGCCACCAGCGGCAAGATTTGAACCACAGTTGGCTATGTGGGATCTGGCTCCCTATGGACAGTGCTTTAACCATTGTGCCATGGACAGTCCATTCTTTAGTGTCTTTTAATGAAGCTTTATAGTTTTTTTCTTTATAGGACTTGTATATTTTGTAACTTTCTACATACATTATATTTTTAGTTGGTGTT
Source organism: Tupaia tana (assembly GCA_026018925.1). NCBI lineage: Eukaryota > Metazoa > Chordata > Mammalia > Scandentia > Tupaiidae > Tupaia > Tupaia tana. The sequence goes on from JAKSZU010000001.1 coordinate 73,338,358, forward strand.
ATAAATAGTATATTTTTAAACTACATTTTCTAACTGTCTTTGCTAGTATATAAAATTGCAATTTTTTTGGTACATTGATATTTCATTTAGCAGTCTTGCCAAACTTTCTCTTTAATAGTGATAATCATCAATTGTAGGGTTTCCTTATGTAAATAATCATGTCCTCAGGGAATTCTGACTATTTCATTACTTCTTTCTCAACATCATTACTTTTTATTTATTATTCTTCCTTACTGTGGTAGTTAGGACATCCACTGCAGTATGGAATAAAACCATTGATATTGGACATCTCTTGTCTTAGTCATGTTTATAAATGGAATGTTTCTAATATCTCACCATTAACAATGACACTGTAAGGTTTTGGCAGCTACTTTTTTTAAGTTAATGAAACTCTCTTCCATTTCACTTTTCCTAAAGGTTTTGTTTGTTTGATCTTTAATATGAATGGATTTTGAATTTTATCAAATGCTTTTTCTGTATCTGTTAAGATGATCATACAGTTTTTTCTTTTAATCTGATGTATATATGTATATATATATATAGAGAGAGAGAGAGAGAGAGAGAATGAGAGAGAGAGAGAGAGAATGAGAGAGAGAGAGAATGAATGAGAGAGAGAGAGAGAGAGAGAGAGAGAGACCTTGTAGAGTTTTGGGCAGTTACTGGCTTCAGTGCACATTCAGCTCTGGATTTTTGCTAGCTTTTGGTCTCTGAGGACTTCTCTTTCTTACTGGCTCCATAATATATTTAACTTAAAAAAAAATAAGACAGAGAGAGACTACATGAGAGCATGCACTAGACAGAGAGAGAGGTGGACATTTTTGACAGTTTTGCTACACTGCAATCTTTCTGCCCCACCTCCTAGCGAGGACCACAGGCATGCCTGACCTGTTTTTCAGTTTGGTATGGGAACTGAATCCAGGGCTCCCATGCAACTCCGGTCATTTCACAGCAATGCCAGGATATTTTTAAAAATAGATTTATCCAGCCTTTGGGGGTTGAAGGGGTTTGGGGATATCAACTTTACCAACTTACCAAACCAGGATTCTGCTTTCTCATATTTTTAATGTGAATATTTCTATCAATGTAAGATATGGTGTAAGTAAACACTACCATTCGGCCTTCTCTTCTCGTCTTTTAAAACAACCTTCCCCATTTCTGCTGAAAAGGATGAAGACTTATGTAATGGAAAGAGCCTCATACCAGGAGGATGAGAAGGAAAGGATAAGAAGCAGTGATAGGCAAATGTTAGGAAACAGGGAGTTTAGGGAGGGGAGAAGATTGATCAGGCCACACAGAACTTTTTTAAGAGTGGTAAAACTATTTCATATGATACCACAATGGTGGATACATGACTTTATGCATTTGTTAAATCCTTAGAGCTTTACAGCACAAAGAATGAATCTTAATGAATGTAAAAATTTAAAAATAATTCAAGAGGAGTAGAGATTCTGGCATGAAATGTAGACTGTGACAAAATAATCTAACTGTATTAAAGATGTACCCAGTCACTTCACTGAAAGAGGCCTGGACAAAGGTATTGACCGAGTAACTTTATTTTATTTTATTTATTTATTATTTTTTTTTATTTGGCCAGGGAGAGAGAGAAATCAAGCCACCAGGTCCAGGACTCAGACTGTGGTTGGCCATGTGGGAATCCAGAGCTTTAACCACCACGCCACCTGCTGGCACTGAACTGAATAACTTTGGAAAGGAGATCTTAAGGCTAAAGGCATTAGGAACTGTACATAAGCACTATGCTGTAGTTGATAAAGTTTCTCACAGAGGCATGGACTATGATTCTGAAACCACTATTCATGTGTATTGGAATCGAACAATTAGAAATTAGGTGTTGGTATAGAAGCCAGATTTGGCACTGTTGCGGGGAAGATTATAGACAGGCATGAGGGGAAGACTACAGTCATGTGGGTAATGAATTAGAGTTAGAGATATTAGTATGAACTCTAGTTGAGTTTTACATACATACAGGTGGGTACATATAGGAATATTTATATAGGTAGGTATGATTCATTGTGCACACATACATTTCCTTGCTTTGCCAGTTGAGAGAAGACCTGGAAGCAAAGAAAACCTAATACAGGGAGCACACCTGCTGCTCAGACTGTTTTTCTAATAAAACAAGCAAAGGTTCTTTAGAGAAGTGTCTAATTCTAGGACTAGATCAAAGAATAAACAAGGCGAGGTCACAGCATCTTGTAGTGCTAGATAGAAAGTAAGGAAATGCTCAAAACAAAACCAAAAAAAAAAAAAAAATGATGATGCAAGTATGCCAAAAGGGTATAGGAACCAACTGAAAGAACTCTTAATGGTCAAAGTTAGAACAATTTGAGCAAAGTAAATAAAATACTGAGTTCAAACCCAGAGTTTAAAATAAATAGCCACAGTCCATAGTACTACAAATAAATGGTTGAATAAATAAATAGATGAGGGAGAAGAGACAAATCATCAATGCCAAATAATTAATGGGAAATATTTTATGTAGATACTCTATCCTTACAGAAATGGAGCATAACTTTTTTTTTTTTCCTGCCAGAAGGCATATGTGCTTCCGGGGAGTGGGGAAGGGAGGTGGAGGAAGGGAGAAAAGAGAAAGAGAGAAAGAGACTCTACCATGGGAAATGGTCATGCTATGATCCTGTCTTCTCTGTTTCTCTCTCCTTTCAGGATTTTGGGCATGCATGCATATGTGCCCAGCACGTTAATGAAGTTGTTGAGTATGGGACTCAAACCATGCTGTCAGTCATATGGAATTCGTTGTCTTAACCACCAGGCCATGGGCTGTATCCTCCTTTTCTTTTCTTTTCTTTTCTTTTCTTTTCTTTTCTTTTCTTTTCTTTTCTTTTCTTCTTTCTTTTCTTTTTGTTTTGTTTTTTAGAGATTTCTGCTATAGGGTGCATGTGCTTGCCGAAGAGACAGAGACAGAAAGCAAAAAATCACCCTCCCCCAGGGATCATGACCATGTCGCAATCCCTCCTCCTCCATTCTCCTCTCAGGATCTTGAGCATGCATGCACACGTGCTGGTGTGAGTTTCAAGCCACCAGGCCTGGGTCTCAAACCACCGTTGACAGTGTGGGAGTTCAGCAACGTAACCATTATGCCATCCACTAGTCCTGTCCTCATTTCTTTCTTTCTTTTTTTTTTTTTAAGATGAATTTTTGCTATAGGGTGCATGTGCTCGCCAGAGAGACAGAAAGACAGAAAGTGAGAAATCACCCTCAGGGGGATGGCCACATTGCAATCCCTTCTCCTCTTGGGATTTTGGACATGCATGCACAAGTGCCCAATGTGAGCTCAAGCCACCGGGTCTGGAACGCAAACCTCAGTGGACTGGGGACTCGAACCACAGTTGATTACATGGGAGTCTAGCAACATGACCAGTATGCCATCTGCTGGTCCCCCATCTTCATTTCTGAAATGTGGGTTCTGTATATTGGTTTTCTTCCAAAGAATATGAAAAAGTGTATTGGTAAAATAACTTGACAGTGGAGAACTCTATTAAACATTACCTTAGCCAGGTGGTAAGGATTTATTTACATCAACAGTAATAAGTCATGTTAATAGCATATGTCTTTGATATAATATGATAAGAATAGCCCTTTTCATTCTTTTTTCAATTAAAATTTTTTTAATTAATTAATTAATTTTGCATTCATTCATTGAGCATCGTCACAGCATAGAAAATGTGATTTCCCATCCAGAATATACTGCATAGTGGCTTAATCATACATGTTATCATCAACAATTTTTTTTTCTTTTTTTGGAGAGGTTTTTGCTATAGGGCGTATACACTCACCAGACAGACATAGAGAGACAGAAAGAAAGAAAGCACCCCCTAGGGAGGATGGCCATGCCACAATCCCTTCTCCTCCATTCTCCTCTCGGAATCTTGGGCATGCACGCACACGCGCCCAGCATGAGTTTAAGCCGCTGGGTTCGGGATTCGAACCATAGTTAGCTACATGGGAGTCCAGCAACATAGCCATTATGCTAACCGCTGGTCTCTCATTGACAATTTTCCATGTCTAGTTTCATATATATATGTGTGTATATATATGTGTATGTGTGTATATATGTATATGTATCCCCTATTTCAAACCCTCTGCCATTTCCCACTCTCCTCCCTCATTATCCCTGGTGTCTACAGTTGCTTACCATTCCTTTTTATCCCCACATTTTATTTATTTATTATTTTTTTATTTTTGTATTTTTGGAGAGGCTTTTGCTATAGGGCGTGTGTGCTTGCCAGAAAGACAAAGAGAGACAGAGAGACAGAAAGCGAGAAATCATCCCCCCAGGGGGCATGGCCACGCTGCAATCCCTTTTCCTCCATTCTCCTCTCGGGATCCTGGGCACACACGCACGCACACATGCCTAGCGAGTTTAAGCCATCGGGTCCAGAACTTAAACCACGGTCAACTACATGGAAGTCCAACGACATATCCATTATGCCAACTGCTGGTTTCTTCCCCACATTTTATTGATTCACAAAATTTCTTAAATAATCTAACTACTTTCAATAGCAAGTTCAGCTGATATATACATATTTGTGAATACATGTCTGATCTAGGCTTGAAAGTCTGAGTAGAATGAATATACTATAAAGTAGCACCTTGCTGATGCCATATAGCTTATTACTACAGTCATTAAATAGGTATTTTTTAATATATTTTTTAATTTCAAGAAAAGTAGTTTTAGCTTTAATAAATCAAAATAAAAGAAATGCTAAGAGAGCTTTGCTTAAAGCTTAAAGCCAGGTTAGGATTCTGTTCAAATAGTAAGTACATGAACCTTTCGGCAGCTCAAGACAAGAAAAAAATTGTTAAAATGGGAAAACAAAGCCTAGAAGAAAATCAGCAATGTTTTAGTCAAAAATTATTAGAACTGTTTCACCAGTTCAGTCTCACGTACTTTATCTTCTGTTGTGGTCTGATCTTCCCAATTAAATTTTGGGATATAATATTCAACTCCAGACCTGTCCCTACAATTAAGTTTGGCCATTTTTTCTTAGTGTTTTTTTTTTTTTTTTTTTTTTTTTTTTTTTTTTTGTGGGGGGGGGGAGGTTTTTGCCATAGGGCACATGTGCTCACCAGACAGACAGAGAGAGACAGAGAGACAGAAAGCAAGAAATCACCCCCCAGGGGGGATGGCCACGCCGCAATCCCTTCTCCTCCGTTCTCCTCTCGGGATCTTGGGCACGCACGCACAAGTGCCTGGTGTGAGTTTTAAGCCATCGGGTCTGGGACTCGAACTGCAGTCGACTACATGGGAGTGCAGTGACATAGCCATTGCGCTAACTGCTGGTCCCGAGTTTTTTTTTGTTTTTTGTTTTTTGGGTTTTTTTGAGAGATTTTTGCTATAGGGCGCGTGCGCTCACCAGACAGACAGAGAGAGACATAGAGACAGAAAGCGAGAAATCACCCCCCAGGGGGGATGGTCACGCCGCAATCCCTTCTTCTCCATTCTCCTCTCGGGATCTTGGGCATGCATGCACACGCGCCCGGCGTGAGTTTTAAGCCACTGGGTCCGGGACGCGAACCACGGTCAACTACGTGGGAGTCCAGCGACATAGCCATTAAGCTAACTGCTGGTTCCCGGTCCCGAGTTTTTGAACTCTTATTTCTGTGTGTCTGTATTTGATTTTCTTGGTATAGCACTCCCTTGGGAACTTCTTGGAGATCTGGTCTGGCGTTGGTGAATTTTTTCAGGCTTTGTTTATCTGAGAATGTTCTTGTCTATTCTTCCCATATGAAGGATAATCTTGCTGGGTACAGTATTCTTGGTTGAAATTGCTTTTCCCTTAACACTTTGAATGTATTTTGCCATTTTTTCCTTGTTTGCATTGTTTCCGATAAGAGGTCCACTGTTAGCCTGATGGGATATCCTTTGTAAGTAACATGACGTTTCTCTCTTGCCAATCTTAGTATTTTGTCTTTGTCTGTGGTTTTAGTCAATCTGGTTATAATGTGTTTTGGAGAAGATCTTCTTGGGTTGATTCTATTTGGGGTCTTTTGAATTTCTTGTGACTGGATCTTTGAATGCCTCTCTAGGTTTGGAAAGTTTTCTTTCAGGATTTCATGGAATAGATTATCAATTCCCTTATAAGTCTCTTCACCTTCTGGGATACCAGTTATATGGCTGTTTGGATGTTTGATTGTATCTAGTATTTCTCATATATTCTCATTTTTTTGGGCAATCTTTCTCGGACTTCGTGGTAGATTTTTCTAGGCCAGTGATTCTATCTTCTATATCTGAGATTTGATTTTCTGTATGATCTAGTCTACTTTTAATATTTTCAAGGGAGGCTTTGACTTCCTGTATTATAGTCTTTATCTCTAACAGGTCCATTTGATTCTTTTTTCTAGTGTGTATTTCCTCTTTTAGATCTTGCAAGAATTTCCTCACCTCCTGGAACTCATCAGCTCCTTTCTCCTGCCTCTTCTGTAGTTCAAGTGCATTGTTTCTCTTCTCTTCCATCTCTGTTAGCTTTGTCACTATGAATATTCTAAATTCTTTATCTGACATTTTTGTGAGTTTCATTGTATTGTCTGAGTATGAAGAGGAGTTATTCTTTTCCCTTGGAGGAGAGGTATTTTCTTGCTTTTCCATATTTCTTGTGACTTTGCAGTGATTTCTGATCATATGATGGTTTGTGCATTTCTTCCTAATTTTTGAAGTTCAATCTGAGCATTCAGAGCACATAGGAGGAGGTGATCTCCGATCTCTCTTCTGTTCTGTTTTTTATTCTTTGTGCAACAGATTCAGTGGGAATTGAGGAATATTCCACTAGAAATGAACCTGGAGGGAGAAGTCTCAGCAGAAAATCTTTGTTTTTCGTCAATGAAAGCAATATTTCATAACTCAACTTCAGTAGCCATCTCAGGAAGGGGCTGGGTTTGTTGTGCCTTTCCTACTAGAAATTAATCTGGAGGCAGAAGTCTCAACAGAAAATCTTCATTTTTAGTCAATGAAAATAATATTTCACAACTCAATTTCAGTAGCCATCTCCAAGAATAGCACTTTTACCTCTGTGATCTTCCTTCATGAAACCCAACTTAATCTAATCTTGAGAAAATCATCTGATAAATACTAATCAAGGTGCAATCTACATAAAACCTGGCAAGTACTCCTCAAAACTGAAGTTCCTATAAAACAAGCAAAATCTGAGACATTGGAGCCTATGAAGGCATGATGACTAAATGTTGGGTTGTTAGGAAAGTCATGATGTATTTTCCTGTGTTTTTCTATGCAAAAATGCATAATGACTTTTCCGACTACGATCCAATATAATGTGTCCTGGATGGGATCCTAGAATAGAAAGTAACATTAAATAATTACATAAAGGAAATCTGAATAAAGTATGGGAACTTAAGTTTATATAATGTATTATTATTATTGTGATTTTAACAGACCATACTCATGTAAGATTTTAATAGTAGTGGAGACTGTTAGATATATGGGAACTCTCTGTATTATCTGCAGCCCTTCTGTAAATGCAAAACTGTTTTAAAGCTAAAACTTTCCTTCAAAAATGTAACAAGATTGTGGTAGACACCACCGTGTAGAGGCAGCACTGCTTGGTAATCAAGTTGAGCCCAGATACCAGCCTTATCTTTTGGGACAAAGCTTGGCCCAAAGTGCAGACTCTTAGAATCTCAGTTCAACATCTAAAATTTCACTGATATTTAAAACAAAAGTGGAATATTATTATGGTTTGGATAATAGTGTCCCCCCCCACCACCACCACACACACACACCCCAAAAGTTAATGTGTTGGGATTTGGCTATATTGTAAAGTGTTAAGGGAAAACGTAATCCCCTCATAGTGTCCTAGATTGGGGCCTTTCGGTGTGATAAAGTTATTAGGATGGGACCTGTATGATTGGGTTCTGCTGTGTCTATAAGCAGAGGGAATCAGAACAGACCAAGATAGAGAAACTATGCTCAGTTGAAAGTTCTGCCTTCTGTCATTTTGTGATGACTTTGGACTTTCCAGCTACCAGAATAATGAGTTTTGCAAATAAGCCTCTATTATCACCTATTCTCAGGTATTTCTATTAGCAGTACGATAATGGACTAAGACAGATAAATTATGGAAACACTTTAGGTCTCTTACATCTGCATAAAACACATACCAACTCTAGAAAAGTCCTTATGGATCAGCAGCTCAGGTAGAACAATATACTGAGTAGAATACAGAATATGGAGTCAAGTCCTGCTTGGAAAGTGCACTCTGACTACCTAGGTGACCTGGGTGACTCATGTAATCTATCAGAGCCTAATCTAGCTGAACCTCAGCACCTGAAGCTGTAAAATGGTGGTAACAGAAATGATCTTCCTGTCTTCCTACTTCACTCACCAGAGTAAGGCCAAGATGTGAAAATGAATATGAGAGCTTTTTATAAGTTTTAAAATCCATCCAAATAGCAGTTCTAATTATCTCAGGTAATATCTCAGAATAAGCCCTCTTGTAGCTGTACCATCACATTAGGTGTTGCAGTCACCTGGACACCTTTAATTATTAAGTGAGAGAATGAGATCTTTTGAACTTAAAATGCTTTTTTTTTTGATGGGCTGTTTTCCCACAGTACTTAAGTTTTTAGGATGTTTTTCTTTGGTGTAACAAAGGAAGGCATTGTTTTAGTCTGGAATTATCTCTTTCAGGTGGCAGTTTGCGGAAATGGTTCTCAAACTCTTCTCTGAAAGAGGAATTAGCTAGGGACCACAGGGGCAACCCCTGCGGTTTGGAAGTCCTCTCCTTCTTATCCTGCCCTGGAGCTGACCAGCAGAGGGTGCACGAGCTTTCCAAGGAGCAGGCTTTGGCTTCAGCGGCAAGGCTGGGCAGACCTGACTGGTGCCATCTGTGTTTGCTGACTGATGATTAACAACTACTATAAATGAAAAGATCTTGGCACATCAGAAACCCAGTTACCAAATGGAAAGGGAGAGCAGCCATAATGTCAAATGGCAATGCAGCAAGTGCCTGCCATGATTGGTGGATAGGAGCTTTCTAGATAACTGGAATTTGGCATTCTAGCTTAGGTTGTCTATTTTCTACCACCTTTTGCTACTCTTTTCCTTTCCTAAAATTTTTTTTCTATTTTAGAGTTCTTTGCCCTTCCTTCATCTGCATCTGAAGTTGTCTTCCTAGCCTGGTATAACACATCAGGGTCTTTTCAGTAACTGTTGTGTGGATATCTTTGTTCTAGGGTATTTGAATCCTGAATCCAGCGTCCTGATTAGGTCTTATTAACCAGTCTCTTGGAAAGTCAACATCTTTTTCTCCACGTAAGTGGATGACCATCAGAAAAGTTCTGAAACCCTTCTAATGTTACTGTCACCTGCTGCAAATACAGTCTCTTCCCCATTTACTTCCTTAGCATAGAGTCTATTTGTGAATATTACGTAGAGTCTACATTTAGTAATTTAAAAAATATTGTCACATTTTCTGATTATAAAGGTAATTCAAGTTTTACTTAAAAAGAGAGAAAGATAGTTTTGAGATATACTAAGAAGAAAATATAACTGCCCCTAGTTGATGGTACAGTCGTTGACAGACGAAACTGCAGTGCTAGAAACCACATGACTGACTGCAGGTTGGATCCTTGGGTTGGTTTAAAAACACACCGGGTGCGTGTTAGATGCCCAAGATCCTGACAAGCTAGAGAGTCAGGAAAAGAGGATTATAGTGTGATGATATACTGTCCAGTGTGCTTTTCTCTCTCTCTCTCTCTCTGGCTCTTGCATGCATGTACATACTCTCTATTATGAATAAAATAAACTAAAAAAAAAAAAAGGATCACCTATGAGGCTTTCAATTAGAAATAACTACTATAAAAATTTTCAGACCTTTGGGGCCAGCATGTGGCATAGTGGTTAAGGCGCTGGACTCTTACATGGCCAATCATGTACAAATCCTGGACCCAGTGGCTTGAAACTCACACTGGGCATGTTTATGTGTGCTCGAAATCCCAAAAGGAGAATGGAGAAGGGATTATGGCATGGCCATCCCTCCCGGGGGTGATTTCTCACTTTTTCTCTCTGTCTCTTGAGCAAGCACATACACCCTATAGCAAAAATTTCTCCCACCCCCCCCAAAAGTTTTTTTTTTTCAGAACTTTTCTGTTCATATGTCTATTTCTTGGTTGCATATATATTAATTTTTAAAAATAAGACCATACTATAGATGTTATTTTGCCCTTGACTTTCTTTGCCCACTCTATAAATTAAGAACATCCTTCCATATCAATAAATTTAGGGTTTTTAGCAACATTTTAGAGTGGCTAGATAATTTTCCTTTCTTTTTTCTAAATAATTATTTATTTAATTTTGTTTATTCATTCATTTATTTTAATTTGACCAGAGAGAGATACAGAGAGAGAGAGAGGGAAAGTGAGAAAGCAAGCCACCAGGTCCGGTATTCGAACCACCGTCGGCCATGTGGGAGTGTCCAGCGCCTTAACCACCACACCACCTGTTGGTCCCGATAATTTTCCTTTCTATGGATGTGCCATAATTTAGTTTATCCTTTAAAGATGAATATTTGTATTGTTTGCAGTTTTTCAGTGTAATGTACAAAGAATGCTATAACAAATTATTTTTTCATATTTATTTAATTTTATTTGTTGTTATTATTTAATTTGATGAGAGAAGGAGAGAGAGAAAGTGAGAGAGCAAGCCACCAGTTCCAAGACTTGAACCATGATCAGCCATATGGGAGTCTGGCACCTTAACCACCCCTATGCTACTTGCTGGTCCCAACAAATTCTTAATATATTCTTCTGATTACATTTTAGGCTATATTTTTGGAAATGAGATTTTTCCATCATATTTTTTCTTTGAACTTTTTAATTTTTACTTGGGGGATCTTCAAAAAGGTCATGGAAAATGCATATTATGAAAATTTTGTACCCAAATAAACTGGTACTTTAATTCAATTTTTCCACAAACTTGTTGGTATTCCCATATATTCCTCATAAGAAAAATTTCTCATTTCAGTGCCCCTCACAGTGTGTGAGATGCCCTTTTCTGCATACCCCTGGATCTAGTGTTTCACCTTTGCCAAAAATGACACTGAGATTATTATATTTTGTGTGTGGGAATGGTGAACTTTCCACTATCCACATCACCCTATAAAATTAACCTCCACCTACTGCTGGACCCCTTGCCACTCTGAAAAATTGCAGAAGTCCCAAAGAGCTTTTGTTTATATGGGTCATAAATTTTACTCTATCAGAAACTAATCCTGAGGAAAAAATTAAATATTTATTCATTAGGTCATTTAAAGATATCAACAAACTCATTGCATATTAGCATGAATAATTGTATAAAAAATATTTTTAAAAAATTAGTGAGAAGAGTGGCATTGTTTCACATTTTTGCAAATGTCCTTAATAGCTCACCCAAGAGATGACTGGGTTATTATGTCTGCTTCTGCATTAAGTCTGTCATGATCTGCTGTTCTTCATCTATTGGTATAGATATGTAAGTAGTTAGAACGGGAAGGAGTGCTTTCACAGTCTCTTCAGGTGTGTGTGAATATTCTACTTTGATACCATACCAAATCCCATTAAGTTTAATTGCAAAATACAATTTTAAACTGTATCAGTGAACTTCTCATATTCTGGTACAGTCAAATCCGCTGGTCTGTTTTGCACTTTGCTTGCATCTTTTACCCATGTATGATTTTGTAACTTCATGTGTTGGTCATCTGGAAAATGTGGTTCACTGAGTTGTGCAGGTCTTAGCAATGTTGGCACATTTCATTGTATAAATAAAAAATACTTTATTCTCATTAGAATAGCATGTAATTCTTAGGAAGTTGTTAAGCTCAGGGTACTGGACACAGGTTTTCCAGAATGCTAATTTCCTGCTTAAAAGCTTTTATTTTATCAAAGACAATAAATTGTGTCCGTTGTTTTCATGACAAACTTTGTTTAGAGAAAATGCCAAAGTAAAAATAGTGCTCCATGAAAACCATTTTTTTAATCCTTTACCAAAGAAATGTATAAGTGAAACACTTTTTCCTTTTTTTCTGCAAATACTTGGTATGTGAAGAAGACTTCGGTGTAGTTTGGTGTGACTGCTTTGATTAAGACTACGGTGCTAGCACTTTCATCCACATTGCCTGTGCATTGTCGGTGCAAATGTGATAACAGTTTAAAAAAGGCAAATAATGTGTTCTTTTTATTATGAAAATAATTCTGGCTTTTTGAAAATCCCTGAAAGAATCTTGGGAAGTCTTTAGGGATTCATGGGCCAAACTCTGAGAACTTCTAGTCTAAGATAATTATAGCAACCCGTTCTCTAACCAGAAATCAGTTTGGTAATAGTTTGTGGCCCAATTCTAGCCAGTGAAATCTGAAAGCAAGTCTGATGTGGAGGTTGTCAGGAAGTTCCTTTATTCCCAAAAAGATACAAGAAAGAAATGGCCCTTTTCTTCCTCTGGATGTTGACATGTCAGTTGATGCTTGGGACAGTTGCAGCCATTTTGTAATTGCAAAGGGACCCAGCCTTAGGACAAAGGTGATGCTGTGAAGAGCAAGGTGGGGAAATGGAAGGACCTGGTCCTTGATGACATAATAGAACTATGGATGAAACCATCTCTGGAGTTCACCCAACCTCTGGACATCCTTTAGAAGAGATAATACTCTCTTATTATTTAAACCAGTTTGAGTAGTACCTTTTATGACTTGAGTCAAAAGAATCCCCCAAAGACATTTGTTATTACTGAGATGAACATTTTGCAAGTGTGTGGAGGTCATTTGTATTTCTTTTTGAATGCCTTGTTTGTGGCATTAGCATATATATTTTTTAAACATTTACTTATTTTAAAAATTTGTTATTATTTAATTTGGCCAGAGAGAGACAAAAAGGGAAAGTGAGAAAGCAAGTCGCCAGATCTGGGGCTTGTCCAACACCTTAACCACCATACCATCTGCCAGCCCCATCATATTTTATTTAACTTTATTTATTTATTCATTTTTTAATTTGACCAGAGAAGGACAGTGAGAGAGAGAGAGAGAGAGAGAGAGAGAGAGAGAGAAAGCAAGCCACCAGGTCCAGGACTCGAATTGTGGTCAGCCATGTGGGAGTCTAGCGTCCTTAGCTACCACACCACCTGCTGGCCCCAAGCCCCATCATATTTTTGACTTAGGTCATGTCTACTTATTTTCTAAGCATTCCTTATATATTAATAATATTAACAAATATATTGTAATATTTTATAGATATTCCTACCAGTGTCTTTGTAGCATACTTCCCATATATTTTTATGTAAGCAGTCTATTATTATTATTTTTTTTTTGGAGAGGTTTTTCGCTATAGGGCGCGTGCGCTCGCCAGACAGACAGAGAGAGACATAGAGACAGAAAGCGAGAAATCACCCCCCAGGGGGGATGGTCACGCCGCAATCCCTTCTCCTCCATTCTCCTCTCGGGACTCTGGGCACACACGCACATGCGCCCTGCGTGAGTTGTAACCCACCGGGTCCGAGCCGCGAACCGCGGTCGACTACGTGGGAGTCCAGCGACATAGCCATTACGCTAACTGCTGGTTCCCAGCAGTCTATTATTTTTAAAATCATTTATAGCTTTGGTTTCATGTTTTTTTTTTTTTTTTCTACCATACCTTTTTTTTTTTTTTAAAGAGAGATTTTTGCTATAGGGTGCATGCACTCTCTGGAGAGCCAGAGAGAGCCAGAGAGACAGGAAGCGAGAAATAACCTCCCTGGGGAGATGGCCATGCCACAATCCCTTCTTCTCCAGTCTCCTGGGATTTGAGGCATGCACACACACACAACTGGCGTGAGTTTCAAGCTGCCAGGTCCGGGACTTAAACTACAGTTGGCCATGTGTGAGTCTGCTACTCCATCTGCTGATCCCACCCTACTATGCTTTTTAATAAATACCCACCTGTATTTTTTTCTAGTCCTATTAAGATAAAATTCTGGGGGCTGGCCCCAAAGCACAGTGGTTAAGTAGTATTCATGGGAAGTCAGAGCCCACATGGCTGACTACAGTTTGAATCCCAGTGCTAGAGGCTTGAACGGAATGCTGTGTCCATGCCCAAAGTCCTTACAGGATGGGAGAATGGAGGAAAAGGCTTGCAGCACGACCATGCCCCGTTGAGGGGTGCTTTCTCCCTCCCTTTCTCTCTTTCTGGCAAGTGCACACACTTAACAATTTTTTAAAAAGATTTTTTTTTTTTACATTTAAAAGTTTAATTCATCTGGAATTAATTTTGTTGTTAGATAAGGCATAGAGATATTATTTTTAATTTTTTCCAAATGAATAGCCCATTTTGTAAATAGGCCAGCTTTAATCCATTGATTTGAAATACTAGCTTTATTACAAGTGGAATTCTTACAGTATTTCACTTAGTTCCTGGACTTTCTATTCTGTTCCGTTTGCTTTGCCTATATGTCCTGGCATTAGAGGCATGGCCAGGATTTGCTTGTTTTATAGTGTGTTGTAATGTCTGGAAAACCAAGCACACCCACCCCCTTCAGCCCCACCCTATCACAGCCATCACTCTTCCCATCTGGTATTTTCCTGGCACTTCTGTATGTTTATTCTTCTTAGATGAACTTTAAATTATTTGTTCAAGTTTCTCAAAACCATTTTTGAAATTTTGATTGGAATTACTTTAATTTTGTAGATGATTTTGGCGAGATTTTACATTTTTTACAATATTGAATCTTCAACTCCAGAAACCCATGTACTGTCTTCTTATTTACTAAAACTTTCTTTCTTGTTCCTTCATAGAGCTGCGTAGCTTTGTTCATACCGGTACTCTACATTTCTGGATAAATTTATTCCTAGGTATTTATATTAGTTTTGTTATATTTGTACAGGGAACTTTGCTTCCTTGTATATGTTCTATTAAAAAACAAAACAAAACAAAAAACAAAAAACAAAAAGCAGAAAACACACACACACTTTAAAAAACATTCAGCTCATATTTCCAGTTAGTTTTGGCTTCTTAAAAATGAGTATGCACTAAGGATACTATCATTTGTGGTATTACGGTATGTACTATGTGAACTTCACTTATGAGTTATGAGTATTTAAGATTGTTTAAGGAAATAGAAATACCAGAGCTGTATCTTAATGATTATGATCTTTCCAACCTAGTTTTGTTTGGAGTTTGTACATTTATGGCAACCAGAACAACTTACTGTGAAAACAAAGGGTATTATCGTAAAGCAAAGAGGTTGCCACCATTGAGGATATGAAAAAGAACAATAGCTTGCTATGAGAACATGATCTGAAAATGGAATTTCAAAATGCTTTGCTATTATTAGAATAAATACTAATCTCTTAAAGTGACTTATTTGAAGGAGCAATACTCTTTTGAGGTACAAATTTAGTTTTTCGTTAAACCACATTTACTAGACACACCTTATGTTACCAGGTGGCAAGGAAATGGCTGACAGGTTTTATGTGTTTTGTTGTTGTTTTTTAAAAGAATCATCATTTAATCGGATTGCTTTTATATTAAATAAGATTCAAGTTGCCCCAGGCAGTATGGGTTGGCAGTGTTTCAGCTACTTAGGAAAATGGAATTTGCCAGTTTTCTAAGACCATTTAAAATAAACAAACACATTTCTTTTAATTCACAATATGGATTTAATAAGCATGAATGGACTAGTCTGAGATCTTAATCACCATTTGAAATGTTCCTATAGAAAATGTGGTTCTGAGCTCTTAACAACGATCTTAAAAATGATTTTAGGAATAAGACTTTTCATAGATTGAAGATTCCCAAGATTTCTCTACATAATGTGTTCCTTGGAGATTAAAAATATAATTAATATTCTCAATTATTCTTATGTGACTTGCTGTGACATTATTCATGGGCTTTCCTAAACCATCTTTAAATGTATTATTATTTTTTAAGTTTATATAGTTTCTTGGGATATAGTTTATTGTGTATTGGGTAAAGAATAATTGTATTTATTTTCCCTTTCCATTTGGTGGATGGAATCTGGCTCCAGGTTGAGATCATATGTGTGATCTTTAAGGCTTTTTCTGTGTGACCTCATGGGATGAAGTGATCTTCCTACATGAGATGGTGTACAGCCAGTGCATTGCAGTTTTCTAGAAGGATCGCAGTCAAGAACTCAGTCTCCCACCCCCTAGAACAGCTATGCTCATGGGTACGGCCGCATTAAAACATATATATATATTTAATTATTGTACATCTTTACAGCATACAATTTGGCTTTAAAAGTATATATTTATTGGTCCATTTCTAGCCCAGGTGCTTCCTTCAAAGGATTCCTTTGGGGGTGGGGGCTCTGCTGAGACTTTTCCTCCACCTACCATTCTATTCCAGCTCTCCTCTCCCATTACTCTTCTTGCACCCCAGAGGTTCATAAACAAGCAGAAGCCTTTTATTTGAGTCTCTTTGACCATGCAACAACTTCCCCATCAAGTTCTATATCTACTTGATCCTTCCTTTCTTATTACCATTCAATGGGAGGAAAATGTAGCATGGAGTAGCTGATTCCTCTTTTATACCTGCTTGCACTGTTGCAGTAAGTTAAAAATGTAATGGTTACTCTCAGTTTGGCTTGTCCCAATTGCCCACCTCAACCCCTGATTACTAGACAAAGAGAGGTAGGGATGGTGCTCCTAATTATTAATCTTACTGTGCACCTGTGCATATGTGTGTGTGTTTTCTTTCTCAAGCTTTAAGAGGTGCCCTTTAAAAATGTTTGTGAAATTCACTGAATAATAATTTGACTTTATATTTGTGAAGCAGTAAGTAGTTTATATGTTCTCTTTTTTTTAGAGAGAGAGATTTTTGCCAAAGGGTGTGGGCGCTTGCTAGAGAGACAGAGACAGAGAAACAGAAAGTGAAAAATCACCCCTTTCCTGGAGGATGGCCATGCTTCAGTCCCTTATCCTCCATTTTCCTCATGGGATTTTGGGCACACACACATACACACACACACACACACACACACACCCCTGGCATGAGTTTCAAGCCACTGGGGCCAGGACTTGAAACATGGTTGGCCACGTGTGAGTCTAGCAATATAACCATTACTCCATCTGCTGGTCCCATAGTTTATATGTTATTTGTAGGAACTTTGACTCAATAATTTCAGTTTTACAAATGAGCCTTAGGCAAAGTAAGAGACTTTCCCCAAAATCATGTATTCTAAGTGGCCAAACCAAGACTTGAACTCGAAGCTTAGTTTCAGCCCTCTTTCTACTATTCCATTCCTTCTTGGGAAGTTAGAACTACTCAGGGGTATTTACGCTAAGAAGCATCTTAGTGGAAGGCTTGATCCTGTGGTATTTGTGAAGCCCTGTGGCAGCTGTAAGGAGAGTAAGGCTAACAGTAACAACAATAGTATCAGGTAGCGTTTATTGAACACCTCATGCACCCAGCTATGAGCTGTATGTGTATTACTTCTTGGAAGCTTCCTATATGTTGAAATAATCTTATTAGCCACATTTTATTGAGGAAATTGAGATTAGCAAAGCCTAAAATCATGCCAGAGGTTGTCAAACCAAGACAGCAGTGGTGGCAAGTGGCAGAACCTAGATCCATCTTAGTCCATTCTTCATTCTACCTGAAAATTCTCTTTCTAAAGAAATTGAGGTAATTCTGCCCAACATGGGGATATTTCTGTTATTACGGAGGAATAAAAGTAGTATTGTCTGTAATAGAATCTTCTAGTATTATACTTCTCAGTGTCGAATATAACCTTGTATTTAAAAGAAAAAAATTCTCAGACCCCTGAGTTGACCTTGAATATTTTTATTATATTGTTTATAAACACAAATCAGTAATAGATCTAAGCTCTTTGTATAGATAACGCTTATTCAGCTATAAAAAAACAAAATAATAGGGTTGGCCCTATGGCCTTGTGGTTAAGGGAACCGGATCCTGCATGGCTGACCAAGTTCAGATCCTGGTCCTGACAGCTTGAAAACCTGTCAGATGCGTGTGCTTGCATGCCTCAAATCCTGACAGGATGGAGAAATGGAGGAAAACAGATTGCATTGTGACCACACCCTATTGAGAGGTGCTTTTTCCTCCCTCTCTCTCTCTCTCTCTCTCTCTGTCTCTGTCTCTGGTGAGCACATGTACCCTTTGGCAAAAATAAATAAATAAATAAACAAACAAATAAATAAATAAAAATACAACCACAAAACCAATAAAGCTCAAATTAACAGCATTCTAGTGTGGTTGCTGATGTTTTACCAATACTAAATAGCAGCACCATTGTGAACCAAGTATTGACCGTTACCACAGATGGCTTCAGCCCATCTGTGCTATTGTGTGCTCTGTGTCTTCTCAATTCCCTCACTGCTTTTCTCAATTCTCTATTTCCTGCAGAATCTTTTTACAGTGTGCTGTATACTCAGATGCATCATTTACATATTACATCTGTGCTGCCTTTTGCCAACAAGATCATAAATGCAAACACAGGCACTGAAATTAAATAGCAGTTATACGTGTGCTCCTACTGATTTTATTTTTAGATTATCTTCATCATAAAAATACAATTTTAAAAATTGTCATAGGACCTTAGTTTTCCAGGCTCTGTTTTAGTGGATGTGTCCAGCGGAAAACTATTCCCAAAGAGTCAGGGAAGGAGATCTACTATAATGACCTTCAGAAGACCAAAATGAGGTGATGAATGAGAGTTTATATTTTAGCTTTTGTCAGTGCTAAAAATGTTTCTTTCGTAGGTGTCTGTGGCCTTGTGGTTTTAGCCACACTGTAAGAGCCTCTCATTCGCAGCAGTATTTCTTTCTCATTGTTATTGTGCTACTGTTTTTGTTACTAGGTGACAGGGGTTAACACAGAAACTCAGAAGGACTAATTATTAACCAGTAACTCCTGTCTGTCTTCCCTTCCCCTTGTTTCTATTAAACCCAGACTACAACCACAAGTCTATCCCTCCTATTCTTTCTCCTCCATTATTTTCCGAGTCAGCAAGACTTACTTCATGGTTCTCAGTTATATTTTCCTTTCATTCCACTATCCTACATCACCAGTACTTTCTGTCCTTCTAGCTTAGATGATCTGATCTGGAACAAACCAAATATTTTGCCCAAAGATGCCAGATGGTAGAGGAAATCAATAATTGCTCTGTCAGGTTACTTTTAGTTGCAGATAACAGAAAACTCAGACTGGCTTGAACAATTAAGGGAACATGTTGGCTCAATAACTGAGGGGAAAAAAGCAGATAGGACTGGCTTCAAATGAAACTTGATCCAACTACTTATTAATGGGCCCTAACTTCTTTGTGTCTTCCCAATTTTCCTTCCTCATTATTGGCTTCACCCTAGAGTTGTTTCATAATGCCAGACCCATAGGCCCACTCATGGTTCCAAGATGGCTTTCATTATGGACTGCATTGTGTCCTCCAAAATTCATACTGGTTTTTTTTTTTTTTTGGAGAGGTTTTTGCTATAGGGCACATGTACTCACCAGAAAGACAGAGAGAGACAGAAAGTAAGAAAGCACCCCCCCAGGGGGATGGCCATGCCACAATCTCTTTTCCTCCATTCTCCTTTCGGGATCTTGGGCATGCATGCGCACACACCCCGTGTGAATCTAAGCCATCGGGTCCAGGACTCGAACCGTGGTTGACTACATAGGAGTCCAGAAACAGCCATTACACCAACCGCTGGTCCCCAAAATTCATATGTTAAAGCCCCAATTCTGACTGTATTTGGAGATAATCCCTTTGTGGTATTAATAAAGGTCAAGTGAGACCATGAGAGTACGACCTTAATTTAATAGAACTGATATCCTTCTAAAAGAAGAGGAAGAGATACCAGAGCTATTTCTCTGTGAATATATGAAAGAAAGGCCATGTAAGGGCACAACGAGAAGGTAGCCATCTCTAAGCCATGAAGAGAGCCCTCAGCAGGAATGAAATCAGCCAGCACCTTGATTTAGAACTCTTAGCCTCCGGACCTATAAGAAAATAGACTGTTTTTTAAGCATTCAGTCTATATTTTATTGTGGCAGCCCAAGCCGACCCACATAGCTTGCAACACCTTTGGGCACTTCACACTTCTCTTTACTACATAACAGGTATACGAAATCATCTTTGTCTACAAATCTCTAATAGTAGAACTAAGGTGCTCTCTCTAGGACAGCTTGGTCATGTACTCACTGAATCAATCACTATGGTCAGCGGTTTGGAATATGCCAGTGGGCTTAGCATAGGTTATAGAGTCCACCTCTGCTTCAGTCAGCTCCACTCTAGCTTCTCTGCACACTTAAAGATCCCAAGCCCATGAGCTTTTGGACATGAGGAATGAATGATGGGGAGGGAATCAATAAGTGGTCTCTAACTTGACTGTAGCTTCAGATGGGTAGTTTATGTTGTTTGGCATTCAAATATTTATTCAAATACTGTTGGTTCTTTTCCCGCTTTTTTCTGCTCATCATTTCTTATACCCCTCTACCTTGCAGCCTCTTACTTCATGAGAACACTGGGGAAAAAATTCAACTGTCTACCCTTCTACAAACTTACAAACTACAAACTTACCTCTTCCCTCAGTCAGGGCACAAGATTGTTCTTGATGCTTTATGTGCTAATGTGTTTTCTATACATTTATTCTCCCTCTCTTGCACTCATTTCTTCTCAAAACTTGTTTCATCAGTAATTTCATTTCTCTGTAGTTTTTTTTAAACAACCTTGGGTTTTCTGTCTGCAAAGATACTTAAGATTCTTTGCAGTTTAACAAACACCCTTCTTGGGACCAGCAGGTGGTGTGGTGGTTAAGATACTGGACACTCCCACATGGCCGACCATGGTTCGAGTCCTGGACCTGGTGGCTTGCTTTCTCACATTCTCTTTCTCTCTGTGTGTCTCTCTCTGGTCAAATTAAAAAAATAAATGAATGAATAAATAGAATTAAAAATAAACAATTATGAAAAAACACCCTTCTTTGACTTAAGTGACTTCTTAAGATAGTGCCCATCTTCTTTCCTCTTCTCTGCCCATCAGAGTCATCCACATTTATTACCTCCTGTATTCCATTGACCTACTCATTCCTCAAATTCTGCGTTCGATTGGCAGAAGCAGGATTCAGATTACTTTGATAAAGATCAGTGATCTCCTATTCCAATCCAACTGTTCATTTTTCACTTCTTTTAATATTCTTTAGTGTTCAATTTCATACACTGTCTCCTCTTCTGCTCTCTACCTGTCCCCTAAATGTCAGTATTACTATGAGTTCCATCTGTTCCTTTTTTTTTCTAGATCAATTCCTCCTGCTTTAAATCCCTGTAAACCAAGATTTGACTTCCAAATCTATAATACATCTCTAGTACCTACCGCATGAACTCTCTATTTCCAACTATCTATTAAGGATATCTATTTAAATATATTGTGAGATCCTTAAAATGTGTCATATGCAAACTAAACTCAGTATCTTCTCTTCCCTACTTCTGTCCCACTTTATCCACCATTTTTTCTGATTCTATCTTGAATACTGTTATCATCCACCCAGCTACCTAAGCTGAAAATCCACATCTCATATTTGGCTTATTCCTACCTTTACATCTAGTCATTACAAAGATACAAACAAAAAACCCTCTTGATTTTGCCTCTGAAATGTGCCTTATTTCTGTCCCCTCCTTGAATCTCATAGTCACTCCTTTCTTTGGTTTTCATCATCTCTAGTAGACTTTTATTGTGTGTTGCCCTGGGCCTCTAACTTTTCTAATTATTTCTATGTAAGAGAGGTTCTTAATCCTCAATATGCACTAGGATCATATGTGAGAATTTTAAAAGCAATAGATGCTCCATCCAGTTCTAGAGCTTTGGTTTTCACCGATCTCTTGCTTGGTAGTATAAGACTATGATAATCTGTGAGTCCAACTTTAGTTTTCCTGGTATAGCACTCCCTTCAGCACTTCTTTTTTTTTTTTTTTTTTTTTTAATTTTGGCGAGGTTTTTGATATAGGGCGCGTGCGCTCGCCAGAAAGACAGAGAGACAGAGAGATAGAAAGCGAGAAATCACCCCCCGGGGGGGTGGCCACACCGCAATCCCTTCTCCTCCATTCTCCTCCTAGGATCTTGGGCACGCACACGCACGTGTCGGGCGTGAGTTTAAGCCACCGGGTCCGGGACTTGAACCGTGGTCAACTACATGGGAGTCCAGTGACATAGCCATTACACTAACTGCTGGTCCCTCCCTTCAGCATTTCTTGGAGAGCTGGACTAGTGTTGGTAAATTCTTTCAGGTTTTGTTTATCTGAGAATATTTTTGTCTTTTATTCTCACATAAAGGATAATCTTGCCAGGTATAGAATTCTTGGTTGAAGTTGTTTTTCATTCAACACTTTGAATATATTTTCCCATTCTTTCCTTGCTCTCATTGTTTTTGATGAAAGGTCTGATGTTAGCTTGATGGGATATCCTTTGTAAATAACTTGATGTTTCTCTCTTGCCAATTTTAGAATCTTGTCTGTCTGTGGTTTTGGTCAGTCTAGCTATGATGTGCCTTGGTGAAGAACTTCTTGGGTTGATTCTATTTGGGGTCCTTTGTATTTCTTGGGTCTGGATATTTGAATGCCTCTCTAGGTTTGGAAAGTTTTCTTCTAGGATTTTGTGGAATAGATATCAATGTTGTTATTAGTTTCTTCACCTTCTGGGATACCAATTATCTGGATGTTTGGATGTTTGATGGTATCTAATATTTCTCATATATTATTTTCATTTTGTTGGGTTATTCTCTCATTCTTTTTGGCGAATTTTTCTAGGACAGAGGTTCTAACTTCTATGTCTGAGATTCAATTTACTGCATGATCTAATCTGCTTTTAATACTTTCAAGGGAAGTTTTGATTTACTGTATTATAGCCTTTACCTCTAACAGTTCTGTTTGATTCTTTTTTATGGTGTGTATTTTCTCTTTCAACTTGTGCAAGAACTTCTGCCCCTCCTGGAACTCATTGACTCTTTTCTCCTACATCTTCTCTCTTCTCTTGTATCTCTATTAGCTTTGTTGCTACAAATACTCTAAATTCTTTATCTGACATTTCCATGAGTTCCATTGTACTGTCTATGCATAAGGAGTTGTTCTTTTCTTTTGAGAGAGAGATATTTTCTTGGTTTCTCATATTTCTTGTGACTCTGCAGTGGTTTCTGATCATTTGATGAATTATACGTGTCTTCCTAATTTCTTGAAGTTCAGTCTGAGCATTCAGAGGCATGCAGGAGGAGGTGATCTACAATCGCTCTGCAGTTCTGTTTTTCTCCCTTTATGCAGCAGATTCAGTGGAAATTGAGGATTATTCTGATTGTTTTTTTTTTTTAGGGCTTTTTGCTATAGGGCGCGTGCGCTTGCCAGAAAGGCAGAGAGAGACAGAGAGACAGAAAGCGAGAAATCACCCCTCAGGGGGGATGGCTGCACCGCAATCCCTTCTCCTCCATTCTCCTCTTGGGATCTTGGGCACGCACGCACACACGCCCGGCGTGAGTTTAAGCCACCGGGTCGGGACTCAAACTGCGGTCGACTACGTGGGAGTCCAGCGACATAGCCATTACGCTAACTGCTGGTCCCAGGATTATTCTGATCTTAATAGTAATCAGATGTTTAGCTACTGTGCACCTAGACCTGTCCAGATAATCAGTGTATGGAGGCTGTCTGGTGGATCTTGGTTTTTGGAGGGTGAAATCTAAGCAAAAACTCTCTAGTTGTCTTAGCTGCTGAAAGGGATTGCTTACAGCTCAGATGCAGATGACTTCTCAAAGGGTCTAAACTTTACCTCTCCTATCAGTCTGGTAGATCTTGGTGTCTGGAGGGTGAAATCTGAGTGGAAACTCTTCTGTTGTCTTAGCTCCTGAAAGGGGTTGCTCACAGCTCAAAATCAATGTACTTTTGTTAACTCAAGTTCATAAGTTATTCAGATTTCTTAGTTTTTACCTAGTGTCTGTGTTCTGTTCTAAGCTTTCATCCAGGATACTACATTTAGTCATCATGGCTCTTTAGGTTTCTCGTAGGCGCTGACAGCTTCTCAGACTTCCCTTATTTTTGATGACCTTGACAGCTTTGAAGAGCACGAATCAGGTGTTTTGTAGACAATCCCTTAATGTGGTTTGTCTGATATTTTTCTCATGGTAAGACTGAGGTTATGGGGTTTGGGGAGGAAGAACATAGTGGTAAAGTGACTTTCTTTTCACATCATAACAAGACACATACTGTCACCTTTCAGCATCACCTATCACTGCTGACACTGAGGGTGTATTTGCCAAATTTCTTCACTGCAGACTTATTTTTATTTCCCCAACTCCTTATTATATTCTTTAGAAGGCAGAAACTGCTCAGCCTACAATTAGTGAATGAGGAGTTATGTTCTACCTCCTGAGTCAAGGTATATAAATTATTTGCAATTCTTTTGCATCAAATTTTTCTCCCTAATTTATTTGTTTATTTAATTATTTATATAAGTATGGATACAAATACACTTATTTTATACTTTGGGTTGTAATCCAAATTTTTAAAAAATGTTTTTGCCATGGGGCATGTGTGCTTCTCAGAGAGACAGAGAGAAGGAAAGTGAGAAATCACCCCCCCAGGGGAGATGGCCCACCACAGTTCCCACCACAGTTCCTTCTTCTCCAGTCTCCTCTCTGGATTTTGGGCATCCATGCACATGTACCCAGAGTGATTTTTCAAGCTACCAGGTCCTGAATTCGAACGATGGTTGGCCATGTAGGAGTCTAGGGCCTTACCCATCCTGCTGGCCCCTAGAACTGCTTTTTATTCTGTTGCTCAGAGTGTTCTTTGTCCACTGGGAGCTCTGTCAGTTAACTCTTTCAACATATATTTGTAAATTTTTTTTTTACTTTCTGACATGATAGGATACTCCGGGCTCATCTTGTATTCTCTGCCCCAGACCTAGAAGCAGCCAGTTCTCCAAGGATCTCTGGTTCCTTTTTGATGTTATTAGAAAACAAGATCTGGGTGCTGAGTGTGCTTGTTGCTTCTGGGACACAATTGCCCTCTCAGCCGACAGAAAAAGGAAATGTATGTGTGTATACTCACCCATGAATATACACACATCCACCTATGTCTGTGGATTTAATTTATATTAATTAATTAATTTATATTAAGCAAGTACGAGCTCATACTGATGACTCCAATTCTGTTCCATTACCATATGGATTATTTTAGCTTTCTTCTCTCACTTGTTGTAACCTGCCACTATAACAATGAGAGAAACCTGACTTTTGCCATTGATCATCTATTTATTAATCCTTCAGCTTCAGTTTACTTATAGTGGTTTCAGAATTGTTACTCTTTATCAACTAGAGTATAGTGCTTATTACATTTCTATTACATTTCTATTACTTCTATATAGATTACTTGTATCCAGAGTCAGCACCTTTTTCCAAATTACTTGTTTTTTTCTTTAAGAGAGTTTTTTGCTATAGGGCATGTGCACTTGCCAGAGAGACAGAGAGACAGAAAGTGAGAAATCACCCCCCAAGGGGGATGGTCATGCTGCAATCCCTTTTCCATTCTCCTCTCAAGATTTTGGGCACACACACACATGCCAGGCATGAATTTTAAGCTGCTGAGTCCAGGACTCAAACCATGATTGACTCTGTGGGAAGTCAGTGATGTAAACATTATACCATGTGTTGGTCCCACTTTTTTTTTTTTTTTTTTTTTAAACCAAGCCTTTGCATGTCATGATTTCCCTGCCTCAGCTTGCCAAGTAGTTGGGACTCGGAAGTTCACCACTTTTTGTAGAGTAGACCAGTAATTGAACCCAGGACTGCCATGTGGCCTCACCCTGCTGAATAGCAGCATCAACCAGCTTCCCTGCCACAGCTGAGCCCAGATTACTGTTTGTTCTCTCAACATTCACACTTTGTTATTTGTGCTAATCACTCTACATGAGATTCCCTGGCTCTCACCCATATCTTCTTAGCATATTCCTACTCATTCTTATAGACCCAGCACAGATACAGCCTCTACCAGGGAGCTGCCCCTTGCTACCACCAGTAGACTGTCATTTATTCCTTTGTGCTCTAATAGCATCTTATTCTTACCTCGATTATACATTCTGTCAGGACTCTTTGTTTGCAACTCTTTCTCACTTGTTGGTAAGGTTCTTGAGAGGAGGGACCAAAGGATTTGCCTCTGAATTAGAGGATTTAACAATAATGGCTATTATATGTTAGAATCCTTCTTAGATGTAAATAACAGAAAAACCTAATAGTGGCTAAAATAGATAAGGATTTATTTTTCTTACCTAGCAAGAAGTCCAGAGGTAAATGGTAATTTACGTTTGTATACCTGTACAGTAATGCCATCAAGAAATCACACTGTTTTCCTCTCTGCACAGCATCATGTCTCAGTTGAAGAAAGAGGCGGGGTGAATTGGTGCCGGCAAGCTATCCTCTGGCCCCTTTCTCTTCTATGAGAATCCCTAGACGTGAGCTCGTTAACAGGCTTCTGTCAGCCAGGATGTAGTCACATGTCTCTCCAGCTGCAAGAGAATCTAGGAAGATAACTTTTTAGGAAAAATAGTCTTTCAAATAAGAACAATATATTGGACTTGGTCTCTATGTAATCAGAAGGCCACTGCTCTACCTACAAAGTCAATAGGAAACCGGGAATCTGTTTCTTATTAGACAAAAGGTCTGAGAGTAGAGAGGGGACCAGTCCAAGAAGGAACCTAGTGGGAGCGGAATCTGACTGTTAGCTGATGGAAAGCCCAGATGCATCTCACAAGGAATCTAACGCACTCTGGCCACCCTGCCCATAATTCCATAGAATTCTCTGTCGCTCCCTTGTAAACTTTCAATTTGCATTCTCATATGGAAATTATATTTCTCTCATGAACTTTACTTTTGCTTCTATGGAACCTTTTCAGATTGTGTTGAACCACCTTTGTGTGGCAGCCACACTTTTACCAGATATTCCATGGTGCATTTTGTATTTCTTTTCCAGTTAGTTGTAGTTCTTGAAAGTAAATTTACACAGTGCTATAACCTCTACTTACTTGAATCCTGTGTTCTTTTGAAATTATGGAAATATATTCTTTTGGACACTTTTATTCACTGATATTATAGTTTAAATTTTTTATATCTAACATCCATTTATGACTTGAAGTTTTTATACTTTTACATTCTCATGCAGGAAAGCCTTATTGATACATCAGTCCAAACATGATTGAGTAAATCCTGTATACCAGTGCACGCATCTCCCGCAAGCCGTGGTACCTAGAGACAGAGAGCTCCGCAGTGACTAGAGAAGCAAAAGTCTTAGTAAGGCAGAACTCTATTAATCTCATCTACATAGATTATTTTAGAAATTATTTTATTTTATTTTTTATTTATTTACTTTTTAAAGAATTATTTTATTTAGGGAC
The DNA here is from genome assembly GCA_026018925.1 of Tupaia tana. Lineage (NCBI taxonomy): Eukaryota > Metazoa > Chordata > Mammalia > Scandentia > Tupaiidae > Tupaia > Tupaia tana. The sequence goes on from JAKSZU010000001.1 coordinate 73,365,750, forward strand.
CAGCAGTTGGCGTAATGGCTATGTTGCTGGACTCCCATGTAGTTGACCGCAGTTCGAGTCCCAGAGCCGGTGGCTTAAATTCACACCAGGTGCATGTGTGTGCGTGCCCAAGATCCTGAGAGGAGAATAGATTGCGGCATGGCCATTCCCTCTGGGGGTGGGGGGTGGGGTGTGATTTCGCTCTGTCTCTCTGTCTCTCTGTCACTCTCTGTCTTTCTGGCAAGCGCAGATGCCCTAAAGCAAAAACCTCTCAAAAAATTATTATTATTACTGTTATTATGTTCCAATTTGATCAGAGAGAGAGAGAGACCAAAAGTGAGAAAGCAAGCCACCAAATCTGACACTTGAACCGTGGACAGCCACGTAGGAGTCCAGCACCTTTAACCACCACGCCACCTGCCAGCCCCTAATTTATTATTATTTTTTAAGTTTGCGGTAGGGCAGGTATGCTCACCAGACAGACAGAGACAGAGAGAGAAATTGAGAAAATAAGCCACCAGGTCCAGGGTTTGAACCATGGTCAGCCATGTGGGAATCCAGCACCTTAACCAACATACCACCTGCTGGCCCTTCTATGTGGATATCTTAAACACATTTTTAAGGACTAATAACATAGAAAGTGTGAGTGTAATTTAGTCTTTATCAGCCCACCAAATTTGGTTAATGCCTCCAAAAGTTGCCGTCACATAGACAAATGTGAAATGCCAGGTGAATGATTTAAAGCTGATCTCATTTTTATTCAGCATAAAGTGTTTGGAGATAACTTCCAGAGTAATTAGAGTAAGAGGCCCAGCCTCTGTGGCACTATCAATAGTGTACACAGGACTGTGGAGGAGCTGGAAACCACAGGCCGACTGTGGTCTACATTCCCTGCCCAGTCCGCCTGAAATACACTGGCCATCTGCATGGGTGCCTGGGACCCTGGCAAGCTTGAGGACTGGACAGAGGGAATCGGGGTGTCATCAGGCTGAGATCAGGCCTTGTATAGAGCACTTCTCTATTTCTTTCCTTCTCTGTTTCTCTCTCACACATGTGGGCACACATGCCCTATCATGAGCAAAACAAAAAAAAAACAAAACAAAGAATAGTACACCCTTTGGATATTTTGGATTGAGGTGGCTTTGACATGGGCTTAAAGTAATAACATCTGAATGCAGGTAGGTAGCCTCTTTCTGTATGAATGCTTCCTGGGGCCACCCTCAGGCAGTCACAGAAAGCAACCACTAAGCTTGAGATTCCCGTTTTGAAACTTTAGCGTGACTGACGTCACAGTGTGATCAAAGTGCTCTGCAAATACTTACTGTAATTATTGTTGTTGTTCTGTTCTTGCTAATAACCTTATTTATACCCTGAAATTATAATCATCCAAAGAAAGATTAAAACAAGATGTGCAAGCTGCCTCAGCTTTTTGCCTTGCAGATGGTCACCCTTGGAGTCCTCTAAAATTGCCAGGGTTAATTGAAGCTTCGGTTTTCATGGCAGTGTAGTTGATACTTAAGTGTTTCTTACCTGTCGCTTTCACTCTCCAAAACAGTACAACAATAGCACTTTAATTTGTTTTCATTAATGCTAGCCTCTCAGGTAATGTTTAGTGCAGCTTTATCTAGATGATGTTTGCTCCTCTGAATGAAACTGAAACCTTTCCACCAGCTTCCCAGCTGAGAAGAAAAGCTAAACAGTTACAAAGGTAAAAATGTGACTGTCTCACTAATGTATTTATTTAGAGGATGTTCAGAACCCAGGAAACATTGAAAGGGAGTTAACATTTAAATGGTGGGCAGGCATTTACTATATGATTAACAGCAGTTTCTCTTGCTGGAGTTCCAGTAAACTGAGACCGTTGGGAATCATTCTTGAGGAGTTACAGGGAGTTTTGCCCAGGACCAGCTAAGTGCTCCAAGGATAATTGTTATAGATTCAAACAGCAGTACTTTTTGCTCTAATTCTTTGTTGCTGCTGTAGTGGTATTAAAATGTAAGAGAGTAGCCTTAGGATCAACTTTAAAAAGCAAGGAAAATAAGAAGCTCATCTTTGCCTCTACTCCTCGGTTGTGCAAACGCAAAGACCAGTGAAAATAACTGGATATTAACGTTAGATTAGTTAGCTGATGCAAGAGCACTTTGCCTGTATCTTGAGATTTGAGTACTGGAAAGAGAATGACTTCTCTCCTCAATCTGGGGACTGGTGCCTCCCTATGGCATTGCTGGTGATTTGATTAAACCCCAAGAGAAGAGACAGTTGAGAGAGCTAAAGGGAGAGAAGGAATTCTGGCATCCTTAAGTCATTCGCAACAAATTAGCAACCTGAGTAAAGGCTGGATAATCATTACGATAGTCCTTGTATATGTGGTGTACCAAAGTAAAATGCAAATGGGTAAATTATATGTGTGTGAATAACGAAGTTGTTCAAAACAAAGATGGAACATGAGCTCTCCAGGCGAACTGCTTATATTCTTTTTTTAAAAATTATTTATTTAACTTTATTTATCATTATTATTATTTTTCTATAATTTATCATAGAGCACCAGAGAGGGAGAGAGAGAGAGGGCGAGGAAACGCATGTGCACGTATGACTGAGCTGCCAGGTCTGGGACTAGAACTGCAGTCAACCAAGTGGAAGTCTAGCACCTCAACCACCATGACACCTGCTGGCTCCAGACTGCTTAAATCTGATCAGATTCCATTAGTTTTTGGTTGGATGACCTTAGTTAGTTTACTTCATCCTTTTCTTAAAACAGTACCCTATGATAGGTAAATGGAGGTTAAATAAGATAATACATGTGAGTGCATAGACTAGGACCTCACACATGATAAATACTTAACTTTAAAAAATTGAAATTTACATAAATGATAATTAGAAATGGTGCTTTACTTCCTAAAATACTTTTCAAAAATACGCTATCGGGAACCAGCAGTTAGCGTAATGGCTATGTCGCTGGACTCCCACGTAGTCGACCGCGGTTCGCGTCTCGGACCCGGTGGCTTACAACTCACGCCGGGCGCGTGTGCGTGCGTGCCCAAAATCCCAAGAGGAGAATGGAGGAGAAGGGATTGCGGCGTGACCATCCCCCCTGAGGGGTGATTTCTCGCTTTCTGTCTCTATGTCTGTCTCTGTCTGTCTGGCGAGCGCACGCGCCCTATAGCGAAAAACTTCTCAAAAAAAAAAAAAAAATATGCTATGGGGGGAACCAGCAGTTAGCGTAATGGCTATGTCGCTGGACTCCCACGTAGTCGACCGCGGTTCGCGTCTTGGACCCGGTGGTTTACAACTCACGCCGGGCGCGTGTGCGTGCGTGCCCAAGATCCCGAGAGGAGAATGGAGGAGAAGGGATTGCGGCGTGACCATCCCCCCTGGGGGGTGATTTCTCGCTTTCTGTCTCTCTGTCTCTCTCTGTCTTTCTGGTGAACGCATGTGCCCTCTAGCAAAAACTTCTCAAAAAAAAAAAAAAAAAGGAAGAAAAGAAAAATGAGCCACGTAAGGGACAGTGTGTCCAGTACCTTGACAAGATGGAAAAATGGAAGAAATAGAAGAAATGGATTGTCGCATGATCAGGCCCCATTTGGGAGTGCTTTCTCTCTCTGTTTCTGCCCCCTTCTTATGTACCCATGTACCCTCTGACACACATACACAAAATATCCTTGGCTTATCATACTATATGCTAAACCCAAGTCATTTTATACATTTGTTCCTTTTTTACATTCTAAAATTGGCACATACCTATGGCTACCTAGGGCTGTCAGGAAGTCCGCCAGCTTTTGGTGCATACCTCTGTAAACTTGGTAGCATAATACATGCTGTTGATAATAACACTGTCAATCTAATGTTCACTTGAGCGTCAGCTTCTTTCTGGGTCTCTTCCTTAGAAATTACTTTAACCAGTTGACTATTCATGACTGAGTATTGGCATTGAGATTTTAGAGGGCCATGGTCCTAAAGCCATGCATATTCCATTTCATTTTGGCCTTTACGGGTTTCAAGAGGGAGAACCACAATAGGTTGGTGAGCTGAAAGTGCAAACCTGTAGGCAAAATAAATAAAAGAAATACAACTTAATTATGTGGACTCGAATTTGATATGGCAGAATTAGTTTAAGGTTATTTTCAGGAGCTTCCAACAGTAAATAAAAATTAAAATACCTCACCAGGATTTATAGAAATTTTTGTTGTCTTCTTCATATTTCTCTGCTCTGAACTGTATCAGCCTCAGCAATTAAAGCAGACAAAGAAATGCCTAGAAAACTGCTACCCAAGTTCATTCCCTTCATAGGTCCTCAAATTTTATTCCTTATAAACAGTTGATAACTCGAAATTATAATGAGAACCACTAAGTCTATGGAAAAACTGCAGTGTAACCATGTGGCCAATATGCAGACCTTCATTTTGCACAAACGTACTACTTATCTCAGTTATGCTAGCCTCATAAATAACAAGAAGTGTTCTCTGTTCTATTTTCTGAAAAGTCTGTGTAAGATTTATGGTGCTTCTTCCTAAAGTATTTGATAATCACTAATGAAGACTACTGGGTCTAGTTTTTGGTATTTTTTTTTTTTGTAGGAATGTTTTTGTTTATTTTTTATTATGGTAAAATATTCATAACTTAAAATTTACTGTTTCATAGTTTTTAAGTAAACTGTTGAGTGACATTAAATATATTCACATTGTTGTATTGAAAATTCATCTCTAGAACTTCTCTTTTCTTTTCTTTTTTAAGCTTGCTAAAAGGTACTCACCAGAAAGAGACAGAAAATGAGAACTCATCCTCTAGGAGGGATGGCCACACCACAGTCCCTTTTCCTCCTCTCTCCTTTTGTGATTTTGGACATGCATGCACATATACCCAGTGTGTTTTTCAAGCTTCTGGGCCCAAGACTTGAACTGTACAGTTGGCCATGTGGGATCTAATCACCTTAACCGCCATGCCACTTGGCTGGTCTAAAATTTGATGTTTTTAAGGGTTCATTATTGTTCAGTTCAACATATTTTCTAATTTTTCTTAAGATTTAGTCTTTGACCCATAGGTAGTTTAGAAGCTTAAAATTTCTAAATAATTGGAAATTATTTTTGAGATACTTTATATTATTTTTATAAGTTTTGATAAAAAAAAAGCAAGGATTAACAAAATGCTGCCAGTAAGAAAAGCATGTTAAGTATAAACACACAAATGCATTAATTTTTTTAAAAAAATTATTTATTTTTTAGTTTTTGACATAGGACATGTGCACTCACCAGGGAGAGACAGAGAGAGGGAGGTGAGAAATCACCCCCTGGGAGGATGGCCACACTGCGATACCTTCTTTGTTCACCTCCTGGGATTTTGGGCATGCACTCATGCATGCCTGGCATGATTTTCAAACTGCCAGGTCTGGCACTCAAGCCATGGTCAGCCATGTAGGAATCTAGCACCTTAGTCCCCACACCACCTGCTGGCCCTGCATTGAATCTTTATATTTTTACATATATATAACATACATACACACACACACACACACCATACAAAGTTATACTAGCATTAGACAACTGGTGAAATTATATTATTAGAGAAAGTAGTGCCAGCCCATGGCCTGGTGGTTAAGGTAGCTGTATCCCACATGACTGACCACACAGTTCAAGTCCTGGACCCAGCAGCTTGATAACACTCCAGGCATATGTGTGCATGCTCAAAGTCTCAAACGGTGGAAGAAATGAAAAAAAGGAATTGTGACATGACCATGCCCTATATTGAGTGCTTTCTCGCTTTCTGTCTCTCTCTCTCTGGCAACTGCATGTACACTCTGGCAAAAATGTTTTTAAAAATTAGGAAAAGGAGATTTTGAGAAAATGACAATTATAAGTGATGAGGAACATTTATTAATAAGAGCTAATTCTTAATAGTGTTATGGTCAGAAATCATACTGTGTATGATTTTAATATTTTGAAATTTATTGAGATTTGTTTTGTGGCCCAGCATATGTGGTCTATCTTGGAGAATATTCTATGTTCACTTGGAAAGAATGCTTATTCTGCTGTTACTGGGTATAGTGTTTTTTCTATAAATGGACATTTAGGTAAAGTTGATGGTGTTCAAATCTTTTGTATCATTACTGCTTGTTTTTTTAATAACTTATTGCTGATTGTTGTTCTGTTTCTTACAGAGAGAGGGTTCTTAAAAATCTCCAGCTATCACTGTGAGTTTGTTAATTTCTTCTTTTAGAAAGTTTTTTCAGTCCAGTAGGTGGCATGAAGGTTAAGGTGGCTGGATCCCACATGGCTGACTACAGTTCAAGTCCTGGACCCAGTGGCTTGAAAAACATATTAGGAGTGTGTGTGTGTGTGTATGTCCAAAAATCTCGAGAGGGGAAAGGAGGAGGTATTGTGGCATAGCCATCTCCCTAGGGGGGATTTCTTTCTTTCTCTTTCTCTTCCCTCTTTCCCTGTCTGTCTCTCAAATGAGTTCATGCACCCAATAGCAAAAACTTAAAAAAAAAAAAAAGAAAAAAGTAAGTTCTGTCCATTTTTGTTTCTTGTATTTCAAAGCTTTGTTATTAGGTACATGAATATTTAAGATTGTTGTATCACTTTGATGAATTGGCTCTTATCATTATTAAATGTCCCTCTTTATCCCTAGTCTTTTATTTGAAGTCTACTTTGTTTGTATAGCCTACCAGGTTTCTCATGTAGTGATTGCAGGGTATATCTTTTTATTTTAATCTATATGGGTCTTTATATAAGAACTTCTCTTATAGATGGTATATTCTTAGATCTTACTTTTTTATTCAAGTTAATGATCTATTCCTTTTAATTAGAGTTTATTTACATTTAATGCAATTGTTGTTATGGTTAATATAAATATGCCATCTTGATAATTTGTTTTCTATTCGTTTTTTTTCTGTTAATTCTAGCTTACCCTTTCTTACCTTCTTTTGGGGGGATAGAATATTTTAAACTACACCTCTTTGTGTTATTTCCAATTAAAAAATGACTTATCCACACAGTTTTGTTATGTGGATAATATTATGTGAATAAGAGAGTTGAGAGAGAGTACTTAGGTGGAATGAGTCACTCAAGTGGCAAAAACTAACCTCCACCAGAAGTCTATTTACGGCTGTCCCTGTACTTCTCTCCTTTTCCAATCACAAAAGGTAACAATGACCTAGTAAACCTTTAAGCTAACATGGTAATTATTACATGAGGCACATACTTGTTAATCACTGTAGTCAGTATAACCATATAGCTGCCTACATACCGTCATACACTTCTCTCTCTCCTTTCTCCCTCATTGCAAGGATCTTAGGGTTGTTTCTGGAAGGTGTGAAGTAACTTCTCTCCAGTTCAATTTTTGTCACACAAGTATTTTCTTTCCCCCCTCCCCCAGAGCACACATGCTTGCCAGAGAGAAACAGAGAGAGAAAGTGAGAAATCACCCCCCAAGGCGAATGCCCATGCCACAGTCCCTTCTATCCCATTCTCTTCTTAGGATTTAGGACACACATGCACCTGTACCAGGCATGATTTTCAAGCCACCGGGTTTGGGACTCAAACCTTGGTCAACCATGTGGGAGTCCGGCACCTTAACCTCCACACCACCTGCTGGCCCTACACAAGTATCATTTTTATGTAATCAGTCAAAAAAGCATGAGCAGCTTGGTGCTGCCTCTAGAAGCTTGCAGTTTAGTGGAGAAGGCCAGTTGGTAGCGTAGTGGTTAAGGCAGCTGGCTCGCACATGACGGACGATGGTTTGAGTCTGGACCTGGTGACTTGAAAGACCTACCAGGCCTGTGTGAATGCCCAAAATCCCAACAGGAGGGAGAGATGGAGGAGAAAGGATTGTGATATGACCATCCCTGCTGGGCGGCGCTTTCTTACTTTCCCTCTTTGTCTCTGTATCTCTTTGGCAAGCACACATGCCCAAAGCAAAACTAGGAAAAAAAAAAAAGAATTCTATTGTGCATTTCTCATTCCTATACATATTCTACTATATAAAATTAAACATTTATATCTAAAAAGGATCAATAGTAACACGTGCTGTGTATGATTGTCATAGCTAGTAAGTAAATGAAATAGATAAAAGTGTTTATGTGGTTAATGAGAAAAATGGCTAAGCAGGGAAATTGCCACGTTCAGGCCCTAGCCATAATGCTCTCTCCACAGGCTAGCATCCTGCAAGCCTCACACTTCCCTACATTTTTCTGAATTGCCTCCTATCAAGCCTGGTTATGTCTTTGTGTCAGACGATCTACAGAAGTTCTCAATCATTTATAGAGAGAAATTCTTGTCCTTTATTTTCCCTCCCTCTTCCTTTTCTATATATAGGTAGACCTAGATAAGTATCACATGATTGTTTGAAGAATTGAAATTTCATTTTGATTTGGCTTTCCTGGGTGGGAAACGTTTACACCATTTTACACTTTAAGCATGAATTGCCTCTCTTTCTAGGTGCAATCAGTTTCTGCTCTTCAGCATACAGAAGATTTTTATGAATAATATTCAGTATAGAAAGAGCTCTAAAAATAATTTTGTAGGTAGCGTTTTGTTAGTCTTCTGTGGAACACTGACAGGCAAAAAGAACAAAAGCACATCAGAGTAAAGGCAGTGGTAGGTGGAGCATTTCATTTCATTTGCCTCCACCAAAGAGCATGCATTTAGTGGCAAAGGGAAAACAAACAAGAAACAGGAGCGTCTGCACTAGCTACTGAATGCTTCTCTCTCATCACTGTTAGTCTCCTTTGAATGAAACCATTACAGTCTTTTTGGTGTGTATAAATAAGTCTTTTTTTTTTTCCCAAAAATAAAACCTTGAAAAATTTTAAACCTGTGTTTAAAAGTACAATAAGATGTTTTCAACATTCTACAGTTTGTTTTGGAATTCACAGTCTTAAACATTGATTTTTCAATAAGGTGGTAAAGGTGTATAATACATGACATTTTTGTGCCTAATAGCACATTCCAGTAGTTCCTGAGGCAATTATGTACACACACCTTTTAGCATCTTTTTCTACCTGACAGCTTACAGCATTAGGGTGAATATTGTGATGAAGGACTAAAATGCCAAGTGTATTACAATGGATTTTTTTTTTCCTCTAAGGTCTTTGCCATGGGGTGTGTGTGCTTGCCAAAGAGGGAGGGAAAGAAGGAGGGAGAGAGAGAAACAGTGAGAATGAAAGTGAGATATCACTACCTCCAGCCCCCCAAGGGAGATGACCATGCTGCAATCCATTGTCCTCCATTCTCCTCTAGGGATTTTGGGCACATGTGTGCCTGGCATGATTTTCAAACTACCAGGTCCAGGACTTTAACCACAGTTGGCCATGTGGGAGTTTAGTACCTTAACCACTGCACCACCTGCTGGCCCTGCAATGGGATCTTAATGAAAAAAATTAAGTCCTTTAGAGCATCTTTTTAATGTTTTGCCATAAAGATTTTTTTAATTGCCAAAGGGTGTGTGTGCTCACTGGAGAGAGAAAGGGAGAAAGCACCCCCAGGGGGGCAAAGCCATCCCTTGTCCATTTCCTCATCTGGTCAGATTTGGGGCACGTATATACACATACCTGGTGTGTTTTTCAAACCACCAGGGCCAGGATTTGAACTTCAGTCAGCCATGTGGGATATGGTACACTTAACCATTGTGCTATGGAGCCAGCCCCTGACTGCTCTTAAAAATATAGATACAGGGGCCAGCAGATAGTGTGGTGGTTAAGGGCACTGGACTCCCATATCACCGACCACAGTTCGAGTCCCAGATCTGGTGGCTTGCCTTGCTTCTCTCTCTCTCTCTCTCTCTCTCTCTCTCTCTCTCTCTCTCTCTCATATTCCATCTCTGTGGTCAAATTAAAATAAATAAGTAAAGATTTTTAAAAATATGATTATTAAAAAATATATAGATACACAAGGTTTGTGAGAATTAAGAATTGCTGAGATCCTGGCTTAATACTGCATTCATTTACTTAACTAATTTTCATACTATTCAGATCAGCATGGAAAATGAAACTTAATAGATTAGTTTTCTTATTCTGCAACTACTCTTAGATTTCTGGTCTAGTGGTCATGAAATATTCTCTATAAATGTGTTTGCCTAGAATCCTAAAAAAATTAGTAAAATCACTTTTTGAAAAACTGTTTCTTTGGGACCAGCAGTTGGTGTAATGGCTATGTCACTGGACTGCCATGTAGTAGACCTTAGTTCAAGTCTTGAACCCGGTAGTTTAAACTCATGCCAGGCACGTGTGTGTGCGTGCCCAAGGTCCCAAGAGGAGAATGGAGGAGAAAGGATTGCGGCGTGGCCATCCCCTCTGGGGGGTGATTTCCCGTTTTCTGTCTCTCTGTCTCTCTCTGTCTGTCTGGCGAGCGCACGCGCCCTATGGCAAAAACCTCTCCCCAAAAAAAGTCTCTTTGATATACAGAATTTAGATTCTTTAGATTCAAAACCTTACATGCTTTGGCCATGTGCTAAAAATATAAAAAGTAAATATCCAGCAGCAAAGCAAAACTGGGGAAGACTGTGGCTTATAAAGAATGCCAGCCAGTGACACCTATTTTAAATATTCTTTTCCTCCTCTCTTGACCTGAAAAATACTTAAGGAGAGAATCTCTCATGTCCATCTTCCATTTGAAAAAAATTTTATTGTGGAGAAAACTGTACTTTGTTTGGAATTTAAATACAATGGGAAAAGATTACCTGTAAGTCAAATAAAGTAAAATGAGGAAATTTGTACTGGCTTATAATACTTTAATTTGAATCTTAGCCTTTATAAGTCAGTTGAAGGTATAAATGCATATTTTGGGTGAAACCACATAAAATTACCAATATTTAGCTCTTTAAGTTCTTCAAGATTTCACTTGGTTCATCCTAGCATTTCAAGAATAAAAATGCCATTGCTATCTCATGATATATTTATAAATATATAGCTTTCTCTGGAAATCAATATTTTATTTACTTCAATTACATATTTTGCAACTATAGTCAACAGTATTAGATCACCTGCCTCACATATGAAACTGGATGTTATCTATTTAAATTTTCTTATTTATTGTGTTTTCATTAGGAGGCCTAAATTCCACAGCTAGATGTATACTTAATACATTAACTTTGTAAAAATCATCACTTTTTTAGTTTCATGCTCTTTTTCAGGTTATAAACATTTTGGGTCAGATTTTTGCGTTAGAGAAACAATATGCTATTTAATCCATAATGACTAACTAAATTTGTAACTTTTCAGGTGCTGCTTACAATGAATATGATTTGGAGAAATTCTGTTTCCTGTCTAAGGCTAGGAAAGGTGCCACACAGATGCCAAAGTGGTTACCACCCAGTGGCCCCTCTAGGATCAAGGATTTTATCAGACCCTGCCAAAGTTTTTGAACACAACATGTGGTGAGTTTTAATTTTAGATCCAATATTATGTATATTTATTAAATAGCAACAGTGGTATTAGTTTCTTTTGGTACCAAAAAAAAAAAAAAAAAAAAAAAAAGATTTTTAAAGCTGATGGCTTAACTTCATAGAGATGTAAAAGCCAGAGGAGCTGATCCTGTCTTAAATGTTGCCAATTCTGAATGTGTTTACAAGTGAAATTGGAAAGTGGAACTTCCCAAGTGCTTTGAGCAGCTTTGGGGTTCTTGCAGGCCCTCCCTGCTTACTTTGGATCCTGATTTGCCAGTATATCCCTGGGAGGAGGTTTAGGGTTGGTGGAGATTGTCTTTTTCTATGTAGGGCCCTCCTCTTGCCCCATAGACTCTTCCCTCTTTAACAAGTAACTTGTCAATCAGCAAATGTGTCTCCAGTACCTGCTACTTACTGAGCACCAGGGAGAACACACTGGTATGACCCTGGTCCATGCTTTCAGGAAACCCACAGTATTGGGGATGATAGGTATTTATAGGAAAAGTTGATGATTAGCAATGCAAAGTAGCAAATTCTTAGAGCTTAGTGAGTATTAAAGACTATGTACCTTATAAGAACAGCTCAGTGATGTAAAACCACTTCCGGTAGGCTTAGTCAGGATTTCCTAAAGTGGGGGAAACTAAGATTAGAGTTATTTATTCTGTCTCAGTGCCTCACACAATACCTGGCACATAAATATTTGTTCAGTAATGATTTGGATAGGGAAATCTGGAGGAAGTTATTCTAGCTGGGTTGAATGTCATAAAACATGAAGATGAAGAAGTAAAGTCATTTTCAGGAGATAGTACACAGGGTAATTTACCTTTAAAACAAAATCTTTTTTAGAAAATTGTGAAAGATATTGTTTGAATGATGTAGGCCAGATACGGGAGTACTAATAAGGTTTGTGGTCCCAATTTGTAGCTGAAGTCATTACAGAGCCACAGGAGAGAAATGGCATCATATGTAGTGTATTAAGGACAGTTTGAGCATCTGTAATCCAAAAAGTTCAAAATCCAGAATGCTCCAAGATTCTAAGCTTTTTGTGTACCAACATGACACATCAGTGGAATATTCTACACCTGACCTCATACGATGGGTCTGAGTCAATGCTACAGTATAAAATTACCTTCAGGCTATGCATATATATATGTATTAATTTATATAAAACATAAATTAATTTGATGATTACACTTGGTTCCCATCCTCAAATTATCTCATTATATATATGCAAATATTACAAAATCTAAAATCTGAAACACATTTGGCCTCAAGCATTCATATAAGGGACACTGTCAGGCTATATATGTATTTGGTCCCACTGCACTGGACAGAGCAGCAGGGAGAATTAGAAGCAGGACAGGGCTACTGAGAGAGTTTGTGAAGGAAAAATAAATAGAATTTGGTGCTTGTGCAGAATAAAGGAAAAGAATGAATTTGACTCTGAAGTTTTGATCTTAAGTGACTGATAGAAATAGAAAAATCAGAGGTAAATTGATGTTTTACTTTGGAAGAAAGGTGGTGAATTTAATTTTAGACATTTTGAATAGGCTTTGAGAGCAGAACATTCAGGTAAAAATATCCAGAACACAGATACTACTGCTGAGCAGAGGGAAGGAGTCAGGACTGAAGATGTCAAGTTGGGTATGATACCTGCAGATACAATTATTAGACTAGCCTCTGGAGCAGGGTCACTAAGACTAGAGAAGTGATTAATGGCCTCTTTATGTTTTTATTACACCAGTATATCAATTCCAGTTAAAGTCCCAGACCCAGTGGCTTGAAAATTACACTGGGTTCGTGTGCATGCCTGCCAAAGGGAGGAGAATGGAGAAGAAGTGATCTGTGGTGTGTCCATCCCCACTAGGGGATGTCTCTCTATCTCTCCGACAACAACATGTGCCCTAAGGCAAAAACCTCTTAATCAAAAGAAAAAAAAAGGTATGTGGTGAGGTTGAATCAAGATGTGCTGTAAGATTTTAAAGACTTAGTACAAAAAATTAAGGTAAAATATCTAACCATTTTTAAAAGAATTATTTATTTAATTTTACTCATTTATTCTTTATTCTTCAATTTGACTAAAGAGAATCAGAGAGAGAGAGGGAGAAAGCAAGCTGCCAGGCCCGGGGCTCAAACTGTGAATGGCAATGTGAGAGTCCAGTGCCCTAACCACCACACCATCTACCAGCCCCTCGTTAATCATTTTTCTATGGGATTATATGTTGAATAAAACTGCATGTATATTAAGTTAAATATTAACATTAATTTCACCTCTTTATTTTCACTTTTCAAAATGTGACTACTGAAAATTTTTAAATTACAAATGCAGATTACATTATACTTTTTGGGTAGCTACAATATTAAACCATTTTGAGTGCCAGCATCAATATGGACAGGCTGTGAGATAAAATGGACCTTATGCTAAGCAGTTAAGTGTCCTAAGAAACTTTTGGTCATAGGCAAGCTCCTCTTTAGTGATTTTTTTAAAAATTAATTTATTTTATTATTTTATTTTATTTTATTTTATTTTTGCCACAGGGCATATACACTTGCCAAAGAGAGACAGAGAGAGAGAGAAAATGTGAAATCACCCCCTGCGAGGGTGGCCATCCCGCAATCCCTTCTCTATTCTCCTCTCTGGATTTTGGGCATGCACACACACATGCCCAATGTGTTTTCTAAGCCTTTGGGTCTGGGACTCAAATTGCACAGTTGGCCATGTGGGATCCAGCCTTCTTAACCACCATGCCACCCTGGCCGGCCCATTGGTTTATCTATATTATCTTTTTCTATCTTTCTCTCTTTTTCTCTTAAGGAGTTTTTTTGCCATAGGGTGCATGTGTTCATGGAAAAGAGTCAGAAAGAGGGAAAGTGAGAAATCACCCCCCTGGGGGGATGGCCACACTGTAATTCTTTCTCTTCCATTTTCCTCCTAAGATTTTGGAGACATATGCACCCATACCCAGTGTGAGTTTCAAGCTCCAGATCTGGCACTCAAACCGCAGTTAGCCATGTGGGAATCTAGTGCCTTAACCACTATGCCACCTGCTGGCCCCTCTTTTTCCATCTCTTACAACCTACTCTTTTGCCCAAGAATCTTGCCTAAAAACGTAAGTACTGTTTTATCATAAACTCAGGAAAGCAAGAGTTATCTGGTCCTGCTCTTCTCAAGCATGTGCTAGTTTGGAGTTGGCTCTACCAGAATCCTTCAGGAAGTTACTGTTTCACAACTCTTAAAGGTAGGGTCCAGGGATTTTTTAATTTGAAAAAACTTTTTCAGTAGTTCTGTTGAGTAGCCAAGTTTGGGAACCCTTAATCCAGCCCAGTAGTTTGCAAATTTTTCTTTAGCAACAGAACTGTTTTCAAGTTAACTGTTTAAAGGGAATCCCAATATTTAAAAACTAAAAGCAAGCCTGACTAAGTGAAGCAGACAGAGAGAACAGGGGCATCAAGTCTCACTTAATCTGGCAGCCTAGATGACTTTTGGCTCTGCTGAGCACAGCTTGAAAGCATTGATCTAGTTTAGACAGTAATCCTCCTGCATAATATACACCCAACTGGTGATCCAGCCCACACAGGGATACCTCTTGTGAACCTTCTCCCAGGGGACAAGAAAGATAGTTACTTTACATCATCTCACCACACACCCTTTTAGCCTTTATTTTCTTTCCTTAATTTATTTATTTATGACATTAAAAAGAGTTGTAAATTAAGCTGAAAACTGGATTGCTTTCCCCTTTCCTCAAAGTTAGACTTCTGACTATAAGATGTCATTTGTTTTTCTCCCTTATATGTAAGAATAATGTTTTCTCTCTTGCTAAATTTGGTTTTTTAAAAGATGCTTCTAGACACAAAGATTACCAAGCTTGGTTTCAGGCAGTGGGATAAGAAAAGGCACAAACCCAGGCACGATGTATACCATACTTGAGCTGTGAACTATTGATTTCCTTGATTAAAAATGAAGATTTACTGCTGAGACTTCTACCTCCAGATTCATTTCTAGTGGCCTCTACGAACTAAGTGTCTAGACAGGTCCAAGTGAAGGATCCAAGCATCTGAATATGATTAGGGTCAGGATATTCCTCTATTCCCACCAAATCTGATGCACAAAGAGTGAAAAATGGAACAGAAGAAAGATTGCAGATCACCTCCTCCTGCATGCCTCTGATCGCGCAGATTGAACTTGAAGAATTAGGAAGAAACACACCATCCATCAGATGACTAAAAATCACTTCAGGGTCACAAGAAATATGAGAAAGCAAGAAAATACCTCTCCTCCAAGGGAAAAGAATAACGCCTCTTCATCCACTCACAGTACAATGAGACTCATGAAAATGTCAGATAAAGAATTTAGGGACTAGCAGTTAGTGTAATGGATGTCGCTGGACTCTCACGTAGTCGACTGTGGTTCGAGTCCTGGACCCGGTGGCTTAAACTCACGCCGGGCACATGTGTATGCGTGCCCAAGATCCCGAGAGGAGAATGGAGGAGAAGGGATTGTGGCGTGGCCATCCCTTTGGGGGGGGGAGCAATTTTTCGCTTTCTGTCTCTCTCTGTCTGTCCAGTGAGCGCACGCGCCCTATAGCAAAAACCTCTCAAAAAAAAAAAAAAAAGAATTTAGAATATTCATAGTGACAAAGCTAACAGAGATGGAAGAGAAAGAGACAATGAACTGCAGAAGAGTCAGGAAAAAGGAGCTGATGCGTTCCAGGAGGTGAGGAAATTCTTGCAAGATCTAAAAGAGGAAATACACACTAGAAAAAAGAATCAAATGGAACTGTTAGAGATGAAGGCTATAATACAGGAAGTCAAACCTCTCTTGAAAGTATTAAACGTAGACTACATTATACAGAAAATAGAATCTCAGATGTAGAAGATAGAATCTCTGGCCTAGAAAAATCCACCATGAAGACTGAGAAAATTGCCCCCAAAAAAGGAAAATGATACACGAGAAATATGAGATACCATCAAACATCCAAACATCTCAATAATTGGTATCCCAGAAGATGAAGAGACTCATAGGGCATTGATAATCTAGTCCATGAAATCCTGAAAGAAAACTTTCCAAACCTAGAGAGGCATTCAAAGATCCAGTCCCAAGAAATACAAAGGACCCCAAATAGAATCAACCCAAGAAGATCTTCTCCAAGACACATTATAGCCAGATTGACCAAAACCACAAAGACAAGATACTAAGATTGGCAGGAGAGAAATGTCAAGTTACCGGGAACCAGCAGTTAGCGTAATGGCTATGTCGCTGGACTCCCACGTAGTCTACCGCGGTTCACATCCCAGACCCAGTGGCTTAAAACTCACGCCGGGCACGTGTGCGTGCGTGCCCAAGATCCCAAGAGGAGAATGGAGAAGGGATTGCAGCGTGACCATCCCCCCTGGGGGGTGATTTCTCGCTTTCTGTCTCTATGACTCTGTCTGTCTGGAGAGCACACGCGCCCTATAGCGAAAACCTCTCAAAAAAAATAAATAAATAAAAAAAATAAAAAAAGAAATGTCAAGTTACCTACAAAGGCTATCCCATTAGGTTAAAGTGGACCTCTCATCGGAAACAATGCGAGTGAGGAAAGAATGGGAAAATATATTCAAAGTGTTAAGAGAAAAGTAATTTCAACCAAGAATATTGTACCTGGCAAGATTATCCTTTATATGGGAAGAAAAGACAAGAACATTCTTAGATAAACAAAACCTAAAAGAATTTACCAACACCAGACCAGATCTCTAAGAAGTTCTCAAGGGAGTGCAATACCAGGAATATTAAATATAGACAAACAGAAATAAGAGTTCAAAAACTAAGAAAATGGACAACTTTTTTGTAGGGACAAGTCTGGAGTTGAATATTATATCCGAGAATTTAATCAGGAAGATTGAACCACAACAAAAGATAGATTAAATATATGATATTGAACTGGTGAAATAGAATCTTATGACTTTTGACTAAAACATTGCTGATTTTCTTCTAGGCTTTGTTTTCCGGTTTTTGTCCTGTCTTTAGCTACCGATAGGTTCATGTACTTACTATTTGAACAGAATACTAACCTGTTTCCTGGTTTTAAGTTTTAAGCAAAGTTCCTTAGCATTTCTTTGATTTATTAAAGCTAAAACTGCTCTTCTTGAAATTAAAAAATATATTTAAAAATATGTATTTAATGACCATAATAAGCTATATAGCATCAACTAGGTGCTACCTTACAGTATATTCATTCTACTCAAGAGTTTCACACCTAAAGTCAGATATGTATATACCAGCTCAACTTGCTATTGAAAGCAGTTAGATTAAGAAATTTTGTGAATCAATAATATGTGGGGGAAAAAAGGAATGGAAAACAACTGTAGACACCTGAGATAGTGTGGGAGGAGGGTGGGAAATGGCAGAGGGTGAGAAATAGGGGGAAAAATATAT
The DNA here is from genome assembly GCA_026018925.1 of Tupaia tana. NCBI lineage: Eukaryota > Metazoa > Chordata > Mammalia > Scandentia > Tupaiidae > Tupaia > Tupaia tana. Next base: position 73,383,520 of record JAKSZU010000001.1, read on the forward strand.
GTATATGAAACTAGAAATGGAAAATTATTGACGAAGACATGTATGATTAAGCCACTATGTAGTATATTCTGGATGGAAAATCACATTTTGTATGCTATAATGATGCTTAGCGAATAAATGTAAATTAATTAATTAAAATTAAAATTAAAAAAAAATTTACAAAGATGCTTTTAGGGAAAAAAATACATAAATTTTCTCTCAGAGATGTTGCTCAGAATTGTCTACAGTTCATTTTTCCCTTTAGCCTCTAATTAGTAAGGCTGATTTACTCTATATATGGCACTCTTTTAAAATATATATATATACATATACATACATATATATTTTTTGAGAGGCCAGCTGCAGTAGCACAGTGGTAATGCTTCATGATGCTGAAACTACATAGGAAGGTCTCAGCTTTGTATCCTGGGGTCTCTATCTACATGCCTAGCATCAGAAGCTTGCCCATGTTTCTGGCTGGCTGAGATTGGATTGTGACATGAAGAGCCTGTTAGGGCTGCCTGTCTTTTACTCTCTCATGGAAGAAATAAATACACTTAAAAATTTTTTTTTTGAGAAAAAATAAAGATACCTTTTCTAATATCTTCAGAGAGATTTGCCTTCCAGGTCTGGATATTTTTATTGCTAATACTTACCTTTTTTTAAAAAAAAGGTTTTTGTGATAGGGTGCCTGTGCTTGCTGTAGAAACAGAGAGAGACAGAGGGAGAGGGAGAAATCACCCCCAAGGGGGATGACCATGCCACAGTCTCTTCTCCATTCTCTAGGGATTTGGGGCATGCATGCAAACGTGCCTGGCATGGGCTTCAGGCAGCCAGATTTGGAACTCAAACCATGGTTAAGTTCCAAATAGTACATCTATGAACATGTATGTATATGTACTTGTTCCATGTGGCAGTCCAGCACCTTAACCACACCAACTGCTGGCCCTTATCTACCTCTTTCTTATTAGCAGATGTTTTTAGGCAGCCTTGTCTCTATTAATAATTTGATGAAGTGGAATTCACATTACATAAAATTAACTGTTTTAAAGTGAATGATTCAGTGGCATTAATTACATTCACATGGCATTAGTTATATTACATTCATAAGCAACCAGCACCTCTATCTTGTTCCAAAAGATTTTCAGCACTCCAGAGTAAAACCCCTAATCCATGAATCAGTTTATGCTAGTCCTCAAGCCTCTGACAGTCACCAGTCTATTCTGTTTCTATGGATTTAGCTATTCTGGATACTTCCTATAAATGGGTACAACTTATGACTATTTATGTCTGGTTTCTTTCACTTAGCACAATGTCTTAGAGATTCATCTATCTTATAGCCTATATTGTTACTTTATTCCGTTCTATGGCCAAATATTTTTTAGTTGTTTGTATACACCACAGTTGGCTTACCCCTCATTTACTGATGAATGTTGGGGCTGTTTTCACTTTTCGGCTCATGTGAATAGTACATCTATGAACATGTGTGTATATGTACTTGCTCCAGTCCTTATTTTCAATTCTTTGGGTATGTACATAGCAGTGAAATTGCAGGGAAGTCTGGTCATTTCTATGTTTTAGATTTTTAGAAAAATAATTTTTATTTGTTTTTATATATTTTTTATTATTATTCAATTTGACCTGAGAGAGACATACAGAGAGAAAGAGACAGAGTGCCTCCTGCCACCTGCTGGCCCTGTGTTTAAGTTTTGAGAAACTGTCAAACTGTTTTCCACAGTGGTTGGACCATACTGACCTATGGTCTTTTAATTATACTTAGTATATTTATCAGTTTCAGGATCTATAGACAGGATATGATACTCAAAGTGCTTTTGAGAAATGGCCAGGGATCTACCTATATTGAGGAACTTGAAAGAATCACTGCTTATTCCATACTCTTCCTGGTTTAAGTGTGTTAGAACTTTTTGAGGGGTTCCTGATATTAAAAAAGAAGTAGTAAATACTTATATTGCCATGTGACTAAGCCAGTTAGGCCAGTGATATGATCCACAGTAAGGAACACAGTTTACATTATGGATCAGTACATGTATACATAACGTGTACACACATATAAGATAGGAACAGTAGTTTCCTACACAGTTTTTTTCCATGTGAGATATGCATTGGTATTTTTCATTTGTTCTGTTCTACTCTATTTCTGTTTCCTGATCTTTTTAAATGTTGGTTAGACTAACTGAATTGATATATGACTCACTAATTAATTTAAAAAATACTGAGCAGTAGATCCAAGGTAAAAACCAATGTGTTGCAACATGATTTCTATTATATAATTCAGTTAAATAATAGACTGTTGGACCAATCCATGGCATTGTGGTTAAGACAGCTGGATACCACAGGACTGACTGCACAATTTGAGTCCCAGACCCAGCAGTTTGAGAAACATGCTAGATCATGTGCATTTGTGCCCACAATTCCAACAAGAGGAAGAAATGGAGCAGAAAAGGTTGTAATCTGACTATTCCCCATGGGAGTACTTTCCCTCTTGCTCTCTCTGGCAAACACGCATGACCTTTGGCAAAAATTTAAAAAATAATAATAATAGACTATTTCCAGAATTCCAGTAGGGATCAGGTAACAAGAATTTTTTCTTATATAATTTTTCTTATATAATTATCTATTTATCATCTGGTTCCTCTTGTCCTGTTTCATATGTTATTCTTTAGTACAGTAAATCAGTAAGTATTTCCTTTGGCTATTTCCATTATGACAATTGTCATTAGAGGCAGTGTGGTCTTGATGTTGATAGTACAGACTTAATAGTTATCCAGTGTTGGGAAATTACTTAATCTGTCTGTTGCTCAATATCCTCATCTGTAAAATGAGACAGTATGGTAAAACCTACTTCATAGGGTATGGTGAGGATTAAGGGAGTATATATAATGTAAGGAGTCTACACACAGTAAATAAACATTAAAGAATTAGCTAGCATTATTATTGCCATTTTCTGACATGTACTTTAGTAGCTTATGTATGTATTTTATCTTTATTACTAGTCTTTATGATTCTCCATAGAAAAGCTTAGATTATGTTTGTTTTATAGCTATATTCTCTATATGTATTCCCAAATAATATGTTTGGATAAGTGAATCAATATGGAGAAATACAAGATCCAGCTCCTGTCTACTACTGAAGTTTATAACTAAACCAAAAGTTGCTTTTGTGTGTAAACATGACCTTCAGAATACAAAAATGCCGAATTCAAATCCTAAGTCTGTCCTTTCTAGCTATTAGTATGTAGTTTTCCTGTCATAAGTTCCTTCTTGGGTTCTTTTGAGTATTGAAGCAGATAATGCATATAAAACTGTTAATATAATAGTAATAAGTGATCATTAAAACACATCATTCTTATTATCATTAGTAAATGGAGAATTGGGATATACAAGGATACTTCAAAAAGATTGTGAAAAAATGGAATTTAAGTACAAGTTTATTTTGGTGCAAAAATATTTTGAAATTCATGCAAATTTTTTCATAATGCACATTTTCCACGGATTTTTTGAAAATACTTATTTGTGTACATATCCATCAATCAATAAACAACATAGAGGAGTATACAAGATCACAGTAAGATCATAGAATTTAAAGACCATAGAATTAAGGGGCTGGCAGATGGCGTGGTGGTTAAGAATGCTGGACTCCCACATGGCCAACCACGGTGTGAGTCCTGGACCTGGTGACTTGCTTTCTTGCTGCCTCGCCCCCCCCCCCATCCCTTTCTGGTCAAATTAAAATAAATAAAGTTAAATAAAATAATTTAAAAACATTTAAAAAAAGAATTAAAATAGGAAGAGATTCTTAAGATGGGGATAGTAGAACAGGTAGACCATAACCTGAGCTTTGAAGGATAATTGGGTGTAATTTAATCTGATCTTTGAAGTATGAGGAACATTCGAAGAGTGAAAATAGTTTGTTTTAGACAAGAGGTTAGTACAAAAAAGATCTGGACTTGGGAAAAAAATACGTGAAGTGTATTTCAAAACAGCAAATAGACCAGCCTAGTTTCATATTTTCAAACTGGATGAGTGACATGACAAAAGAAGTATTTAGAATTATTGGGTTCTGTTGTTCAGAATACTCAAGTTAGCCATCATAGGACATGGAATAATAACCTTGACCCTCAGCATTTTACATGTATCGATGTGTGCTGCTTACTGAGAGGACTACGAGATGATCACTGCTCTGGAGAAGCTCTCGTCTATTTCATGAATAAGCCAGAGCCTGCCAGGAAGAACAGAGGACTTTTCTTTCAACAAAATGAATAAAAAGTAATAAAAGTAAGCAAAACTATGACTACAGCAAGCCCACAAAAAACCATAAACGTGGAAGATTAGTGACCAAGGAAAGAAAGTATAAATTCTTACATGACTAGGAGTGGCTCCTAACTCCACCTGCATCCCTTAGAAGCAGCACTGGGAAAAGGTCAGCTGGGAAATCACAAGCCTTCTTACCAATACTCATGTAGGCAGTCCCTGACATGCTGGAAAAGAACCCTTGAAAATAAATGTTCTGATCTGTTGCAACAGAATTTAAAGTCTCCACAGAACAGGAAAAGCCAAAGGGCTCACTTTTCCAGGGCTCTGTGCTGAACTGAGGAAACTATCTGAAACACAAGGGAAACTCTCCTCAAAGAACAGAATGCATCCTAACTCTGTAAGCAAAAACCTAGCACAGAACTTAATGAATCTGAAAAAAGGGAGGAAAAAAGCACTCAGTAGTGAGGCCAGCGAGTGGCATGATTGTTAAGGTGCTGGTCTCCCACATGACTGACTGCGGTTTGAGTCCAGACGTGACACCTTGAAAATTACTCTGGACATATGTGCATGTATGCCCAAAATCCCAAGAGGAGAATGGAGAAGGGATTGCAGTATGGCCCCTGAGTGATGGTCTCTCACTTTCCCTCCTACTCTCTTCCTCTCTCTGTCTGTCTCTGTCTCTGACAAGCACACACACACTATGGCAGACTTAAAAAATAAATAAGCACTCAGTATTTCAACTTCAGCTTAGAGAAGGCCAGGTTGCAACTTTCTACAGTTATCCCACATCTGGGTTTGATTGATACCAGCCAACTGTGCCATACTGCACGTAGACATACCTGGCTGTATTAGTGGTAAAGACAGTGTCACAGATTGTCCCCCTCTGTCTGATGGTGATGATGTCTCCAAGGCAGCAATGACTGGAAAAGTATAAAGATTACAGTGAAACTGACCATTCAGGACAGGCGGGCCCAGATTGAGGTGTTACCTTCTACCTCTGCCTTGATCATTAAAGTCCTTGAGGAACCACCAAGAGACAGAAAGAAACAGAAGAACACTAAGCACAGTGGAAGTATCATTTTTAACAAGATTGTCTACACTTCTGACAAACATGTCACCAGTCTTTACCCCAAGAACTGCCTAGAATTATTGTTGTTATTATTATTTTTTAGACAGGTTTTTGCTACAGGATGTGTGTGCTCGCCAGAAAGACAGAGAGAGACAGAGAGACAGGAAGCAAGAAATCACCCCCTGGGGGGATGGCCATACTGCAATCTCTTCTCCTCCATTCTCCTCTAAGGATCTTGGGCACACACGCACACGCACCCGGTATGAATTTAAGCCACCAGGTCCGGAACTAGAACCATGTTCAACTACATGGGAGTCCAGTGACATAGCCATTACGCTAACTGCTGGTCCTAGCCTAGAATTATTAAGAAGATTTTTTAAGACTTATTTATTTATTTAATTTTATTTGTTGTTATTATTTATTTTTTAATTTGACCAGAGAGAGATAGAGAAAGAGAGAGAAAGGGAAAGTGAGAAAGCAAGCCACTAGGTCCAGGACTTGGCCATGTGGGAGTCTACCACCTTAACCACCACACCACCTCCTGGCCCCGATTAAGATCTTGGGATAAGCAGTTGGCATAATGGCTATGTCACTAGACTCCCGTGTAGTTGACCATGGTTTGAGTCCCAGACCCAGTAGTTATACCATTTCATAATCTTATCAGTTTTTGAGAGTTCCAGTTCCTCCACTTCCCTGCCAACACTTGGTATGCTCAGTATTTTGAACTTTTACTATTCTAATAGGTGTATAGTGATATTCATTGTGACTTTAAATTGCACTTCACTAATGACTAATAATGTTGAGCATCTTTTCGTGTGCTTATTTATCATCTGTGTAGCTTCCTTGGTTAAGTGTCTGTCAAAATCCTTTGTTCTTTTTAATGAGTTCTTTGCTTTCTTTTTACTAAATCTAGAGAGTATTTTATTTTATTTTATTTTATTTTATTATTGGAGAGGTTTTTGCTATAGGGCACATGCGCTCGCCAGAAAGACAGAGAGAGACAGAGAGACAGAAAGCAAGAAATCACCCCCCAGTGGGGATGGCCCTGTCACAATCCCTTCTCCTCCTTTCTCCTCTTGAGATCTTAGACACACACGCACATGCACCCGGCATGAGTTTAAGCCACCGGGTCCAGGACTCGAATCGTGGTCAACTACATGGGAGTTCAGTGACACAGCCATTACACTAACTGCTGGTCCCAGGAGGTTTTTTTTTTTTTTTTTTAATTTATATATTCTCATTTTGCATCTTTCATTAATATTAGAAAGGAACCATCAATACGTGCAATATAGGTAAATCTCAATTATGCTGAGTGAAAGAGGTTAGACAAAAAGAATATACATGGTATAATTCCTTTTATAAAGTACTGGAAAATGTAGATGAACCTACAATGCATTCTGTGTTCTTTCTCCCTTCTTCTTTTTCTTCTATTAGTTTGCAGGTAAATTCTTCTTGACCCACTCTTTTTCTACTCTCTTTTTATCTTTCCCTGTAAGCTCCAATTAAAGGCATGATGCAATTTCTCGAATTTTATGTAGACTTGGGGGTCGGGGGCATGATAATTCTACTGGTTAGTAGGCAGCCTTTATGAGGGTTTAGGTCTGCCTTTTTCTTTTTCTTTTTGTTTTGTAAAATGATCATTTATTAAGGTATTTTTCTTTGTAGTACTCAAACTGTTAATATCATCGATGATGTCATGAGGATGCTGGCCATCAGTATTACAGACCACAGACTAGGCAGTCCTTAAGATCGTCGTCTTTTTTTTTTTTTTCTTTTTTTGGAGAGGTTTTTGTTATAGGGCATGTGCACTCACCAGAAAGACAGAGAGAGACAGAGAGACAGAAAGCGAGAAATCACCCTTCAGGGGTGAAGGCCATGCTGGAATCCATTCTCCTCCATTCTCCTCTCGGGATCTTCAGCTTGCATGCACACGCGCCTGGTGTGAGTTTAAGCCACTGGGTCTGGGACTCAAACCATGGTCAACTACACGGGAGTCTAGTGACATAGCCATTAAGCCAACTGCTTATCCCTCCCTCCTTCCTTCCCTTCCTTTCTTTCTTTCATGAGAGAGACAGACAGAGACCTCTGACAGGGTCTTGCCATGTACCTCTGAAAACGTCTTGCCATGCCACCATCCTGACCTCAGTCTTCTGGCCCACCAGTATCAGTTCATGCATGTGGATTCAGATAGACCCAGGAACCAAACATGGCCCTTTCCATATGGCTCCTGAGTCATGCAGCTGCACCCTACTGCCTGCAGCTTTGTGGCTGGCCCAAATCTTTGTTTTATATACATGGAGAAAGGTCTGGGAAGGTCCACCATTATATTGCTAACAGTGTTTGTCTCAGGAATGGAGATGGGGATAAGAGGTTGTATATAACTTTTCAACAATTTTGAGCTCTACCAAATCTTTATCTTTGTGGCCCAATTCACAGCCCAGTGCCTGATGGATAGAGGTTCCAAATTAATGTTTAGTTAGAGATAGTTTCTTGTAGCAACTGGGACCTCCAATCCATTGTATGTAGATGTGGGAAGGCAGGTCCAGCCACTGTATTGTACACTGGATGCTGCTGCTTACAGGCCAAGACCACATGGAAGGCCCACCCTGAAAAGCAGGATGTAGTAGTCCCAGCTACTCAGGATATCAAAGCAGGGGGATCATGACATAGTGAGACCTTATCTAAAAAAAAAAAAAAAAAATACACATATACCCCTTCCCACACACAAAAGAAATGGGAAGGCATTGGTTCTTCCTGTTTATGTTTTCTGTTAGACACTCATTCCTAAGAAAGGAGCTGATTTACTAATGACAGTAATCAACTGAAATATTTATTACAACCCAAAAGAGAAATGAGCAGCCAGAAGTCAGAAATATAAATCAGCATCACTAGTAGAAAAGAAGATTTCACTGAAGTTAGTTCAATTACTAGGCGGTATGCCTATACCAGCTATTATTTCATCCATTATGAGACTCACATTTTTTCACAAATTAACAACTCTGAAATCATGACACTTCTCACAATTGATGGCATCTTAAAATTGTAATTGGGAATATTTTGTTCTTTCTTACTAGTACAAAAATAATGACATTTTAGATTTGATGAAATAGGATAATTATAATTTCGTAGTATTCAGTCTTAATTTGTACACTGTTTTGAGAACTATTACTCTTATTTTACTAATACAAAAACTGAGAGACACAGAAAATTTAAATGATTTCCCATTGCCATACATCAAATTAATTGCTATATTGTTACAAAAGCATTATAGAACCTTTCGCTATATGGATAAATGGACAATGCACATAGTTAGAAAATTGATATAGGAAAAAACACAAGTGAGGCTATGGGAAAATATTTAGCAGTGTAAAAAATAGAAATTTGGGCTAGCTGGTGGCATGGTGGATAGGAGAGCTAGATCTTACATGAGCAACTGGGTGTTTCAAGTCCCAGACTTGGACTCTGAAGCTTGAAAAACCCACCAGGTGCATGCTCATGAATGCTCAGAATTCCAAGAGGAGAATGGAGAAAGGACTGCACCTTGGCGATGCTTTCCACTTTATATATATCTGGTGAGTACATGAGCCCTATAGCTAATTTTTAAAAAAGAAAATTACAAATTAAGACAATGAGGTGCTTTTTTTAGATCTATTCAATTAGCTTAGCACAAGAAGGAGAGAGGGAGGAAGAGAACGAGAGAAGGAAGGAAGTTTCCTCCACATGGTTCTGTCACACCAAGATCCCCTTTCCCTAGCCCTCCAGCTCCTCGGGATTTTGGGTGCCCACATAGATAGCGGGCATGTTTTCAGACCTACCTGGGGAACAAACCTATAGTCCACCTTGTGGCTTCCAGCACTACCATCCAGTATGCTATGTCTGGGCCAACAGCACTATCTTAATCCTACTATTCTGTCATAATTGTTTTTATTTCATCATCTAAAATAGTCACCCAATAAGTATACAATTTTATTTTATTTATTTTAGATTTTTGCTATAAAATACATGTGCTTATGGGAGGGAGAGGGAAGAGAGTGAGGTCAGAGAAGTCATCCTTGGAGGGATGACCACACTGAAATTCCTTCTCCTCCATTCTCTTTTTGGGATTTTGAGCACACATATACACACACACACACACACACACACACACACACACACACGCCTGGCATGTTTTCAAGCCACTGGGTCTGGGACTTGAACCATGGATTTGACCATATGGGATACAGAACCTTAATCATACTACCTACCTACTGGTCTGGGTATGTAATTTTAAACAGTTTTAATACACATAGAGTTTTAGAATCTGCTTTTTTAACTTTATATTATTTCATAAATACTTTTCTATTTTATTCCATAATAGTCATATTTATTATTTTAAATATCTGCCTAAGATTCCTTTGTTACCATAATTTTTTGTTCCTCTATCACTGAAGTTGTTTCCAGTTTTTTCTATTTTATTTAGTGTTCCAGCGAATATCTTTGTACACCTATTTCTCTGTACAGAACTTCTTTGTTCTTTTGAGTTGCTTGTCTACGATAAACTCCCTGAAGTACAATTCATAGGCCAAACAGAATGAATCATTTTTTTCCTTTGATTTTGGTCATTGTTAAATACCTGATTATTTCCTATCTGTTTACTAGCTATTTGTCCTGTGTTTGAATTCTATTGTAGTTGTATTCCTTACTTGTAGAAATTTGAATGATTCTTATTGCTGGCTGTTATGTTTTGGTAGACATGAATCAGACTTTTCTAATATAAAGAACTGTCATAAAGCAGCAGGTCTGGAGGAAGTTCCCATAAATACAGTAAGAACATTTTATAGGTTTCTGCGGGGATTCTGTAACTGTACAGTGGAAAAATCTGTTCTACAGGAGTTTAGGGCATAATATCCCTCTCATTTAGCAGTTAAGAAAATGAAACAAAATAAAAAATGTTGTAAGAATGTTAGAGCAGTTTAAGAAACAACTACATCTATTAAATACTTAAGAAGTAGCAAATTAAAACTAATAGTTTGAGACAAATGCTTAAAGCTGAAGACAATGTGTACTCTCATTGTCTCACATCTTGATTCCTTATTGGGAAATAAATTGTTCTATTTTCTTTTATACTGTGGAAATTTGTAGTGAGAAACTCGTTCCTAGCCTTAGTAATATATACAGAAAATAAAGCATAGTTTCCAGTGCCAGCCCCGTGGCCTACTAGTTAAGGGAGCTGGATCCCACATGGCTGACCACACTATTTGAATTCTGGCTCTGGTGGCTTGAAAAACACACTGCATGCACATGTGTGCACCGCAAATCCCAACAGGATGGAGAAATGGAAAAGAAAGGATTGCAATATGACCACATCCCATGGGGGTGTGCTTTCTTTTTCTCCCTCTCTTGTTCTCTTTCTCTGTCTCTCTGAAGAGTGCAATGCTCTCTGACAGTTAACAAACAACAACAACAAAGCTGCTAACTCCAATGTAATTGCTCACATATGTTAAAATAAGTTGAAACAAAAATCTATCCTAATGTCATTCATTAAAGCAAGTGACACAGTTGCATAATGCTTATTTGGGTTGTAAATTGTAGGGTTTTATTTAAATACTGGTGGTTTTCATCCGTGAAACTCCAATTTTAGAATTCTCATTGTTCTTTCTGCAGACTCCAGTATCCCAGTTTGATCTTTCTTAAAAGAAAATAGTTTCTCACCTTTCAGTGCTGTATCTTTAGACAGGTCACTCTCATATCTGATTGCATAAACATGACTTAAAATAGTACTGAGCTGTCATTCCACTCAAAGCAACTTTCTCTGTCTCTAATGCCCTTGCTTCCCTAGACACTCAATTGTAAGTCCTTGGAATCATTTCTGGCTCTTACTCTTCTTCACTTCCAGGTCATGCCTGTACTTTTTTTCTGTTTTCCTTTGCCACCATCTTAGGCCTGGGCCTCATTTCTGCTAGACCTCTGCACAGTCTAATGGGCTTTCTTCCTCTAGTCCCTTCCCAGTTGACTGTGTCTTATAAACTGCTTAATTGTTCAGCCCCACATTTAAGATCCTTAAATTCTGACCATTACTCTACTCACATCTTCATCTACAATTACACAAGAGAACCACTCAAAATGGATTTTTTCATTGTTTTTGGTACATGCTGTCCATATTGCCAGTTTGTAATGACATTGAGTAATTGCTCCCACTGCCTTCCCCCCCACCTTCCTTTTGTTTTTTAAAGTTTATTTATTTTATTCATGATTTAGAGCACATGTATGTGCATGCATGTGTGAAAGAGAAGCACCTCAACAGGGGCTTGTTATGCTATAGTACCCTTCCTCCAGCCCGCCAGCCCATCAGGGTTTGGGGGCATGAGATGTGCACCGGCGTGTTTTAGGTCAACCAGGTGGGCATTTGAACCCACAGTCAGCCATGTGGCTTCTAGCACTGCAGTTCAGTACTCTACCAACTGTACCACAGAGGCTGAGCCCACTTTTCTCTTAAACCTTCCTATTTGCCCCAGCGAGTATTAATTAGCTATTCTTCCACTCATGACCACATGTACTACATTGTGTTATCATTTACTTTTTGTGTATCTGCCTGCATTAGAAGACTATAAACCCATCACAGGGGGAACCAGCAGTTGGCATAATGGCTATGTCGCTGGACTCCCACGTAGTCGACCGCGGTTCGCGTCCCGGACCCGGTGGCTTAAAACTCACGCTGGGCACATGTGCGTGCGTGCCCAAGATCCCGAGAGGAGAATGGAGGAGAGGGGATTGCGGCGTGACCATCCCCCTCTGGGGGGTGATTTCTCGCTTTCTGTCTCTATGTCTCTCTCTCTGTCTGGTGAACGCACTATAGTGAAAAACCTCTCCATAAAGAAAAAAAAAAAAAAAAAAACCATCACAGGTAAGGATGAAGTCTTAAATCTCTCAGTGACCCTGCTGCCTTGGTAAACAAAAATAGACTAATGGTTGAGAAGATCAATTTTGAAGTGACAGAGTCTTGGGTTTGAATTCTGGTTCTGCTATTTCCTGATTATATGACCTTGACTAAGTTAGTAAATTTCCTTATGTGCAAAGTGAGTATAATTATAACCCCCTCACAGTGTTTTGTTTTGTTTTGTTTAGATTTTTGCCACAGGATTTGTGAGCTTGCCAGAGAAAGGGGAATAGGCAGAGTAAGAAATTGGGGCCAGCAGGTGGCATGAGGTTAAAGGTGCTGGATTTCCACATGCTCGACCATGGTTTGAGTCCTGGACCTAGTGGCTTACTTTCTCGCTTTCCCTTTTTCTCTGTCTCTGTCTGGTCAAATTCAAAAATAATAATAACAATAATAGCAAATGGAATTAAATAAATGAATAATTCTTAAAAAAAAAAAGAAAGAAAGAAATCACCCCATCCCCACGGGGATAGTAATGCCACGATCCCTTCTTCATTCTCTTCTCAGGAATTTGGGCATGTATGCACATGGGCTCAGCGTGTCCTTCAAGCTTCTGGGTCCAAGATTCAAACCAGAGTCAGCTGTGTGGGATCTAGCACCACAACCTGCTGGCCCCCTGGTTTAGAAAGCATTAAATAAAACATACATGTATGTGATGTGCTTAGGACACTCCCTGACACATAATAAGTAGTAAATCGTAGAAATTATTTTATAGTAATTATGATCTTACTAACTGCTTGTTAATGTTTGTTAGTCATGAAAATGACACCCTTTAAGAATTTTGTAGTTTACCTCTCCTCATAAGTCAAATGACAACAAATATAATGATAATAGTATTAGAGGTTTTTGTTATAGTTATATGTGGAACTTGAATGTGAAATATGTAAATTTTTAACTATTTAGAGAAGTTTATTCTAAGAAATTGCTTTACTCACAAGAGAACTTCAAAAAGTTTGTGGAAAATGGAATTAAAATATGAGTTTATTTGGTACAATTTTTTTAAGTCCATGCAATAGTTTTTTTCATAATATGCATTTGAACCATGAACATATTAAGATTATTATTCATGGGACCAGCAGGTGGCATGGTGGTTGGGGCACTGAACTGCCATGTGTCTGATAGCAGTTCAAGTCTAGGACCTGGCAGTTGACTTTCTTTCTGTCTCCCTCTCTCCCTCTTTCTCTCTCTTTGGTGAGCATACATGCCCTATAGCAAATTTTTTAAATAATAAGTAATAAATAAATTAAATAATAATTTTAAAAAGATGATTATTCATGATAAAGCACATATGTCTGTGTTCATGACAGAGAAAGAAAAATAGAGAGGCATCCTCTATAGGGTTCAGTCAGGCCACAGTCCCCTTCCTCTAGTCCTTTAGCCAGCCAGGATCGTAGACACATGCACACATACCTGGTGTGTTTTCGAGCTGATGGACTCAGTGACTCAAACTGTCATCAGCAGGTGGCTTCTAGTTCCACAGTCCAATATACTGTGAGCTATGACATACAGGGTGGGTCTCTGTAAGCTTTTTGAACACTCCCACCATAGTCTAACCTACTGCAAAAAGAGAACTTCAAACTTTGTCAAAATAAAACCAAAAACAAGTCTCTCTCTTTTTTTTTTGTATACAGATGTTGCTTCTATACTAAGAAAAACATTTTTTGCAACAAGAAACAATATCTTCTCATATAGGGAGAATAAATTCTAACTAAAAAATAATAGGAAATGCCAGATCTTAGAAAGGAAACCCTTTTTATATGCTATATCAAATACTGTGTCATTTAAATGTAAACAAATCCATTCATAGAAATTAAAGTACCTAGTAAGAAAAACAAAGCTAAAGTTACTTTTAAAACTGCAGGGTAAGTACAAAATATTTTAAAACTTTCATCTCTTTGAAAGCAGAGTGTTAGGATACAAATATTATAAAAAGAAGCATCGAAAAACTCTTTCAGGGTGGTGTGGGAGGCCAGCATGTGGCATGGTGGTTAAGGAGCTGGACACCCACATAGCCAACTGATTCAAGTCCCAGACCTGGCAGCTTGAAACTCATACAAGGCACGTGTGCACACGTACCCAAAAATCCTGATAGGAGAATGGAGGAGGACAAGGGATTGCTTCTTGGCCATCCCTGCTGAGGGACAATTTCTTGCTTTTTGTTTCACTGTCTCTCTCTGTATCTCTGGTGAGTGTGCACACCCTATAGCAAAAATCTTTAGGGAAAACAAAGGAAGGAAAGAAGGAAGGAAGGAAGGAAGGAAGGAAGGAAGGAAGGAAGGAAGGAAGGAAGGAGAGAGAGAGAGAGACAGAGACAGAGAGAAAGAAAGAAAGAAAGAAAGAAAGAAAGAAAGAAAGAAAACGAACGAACGAACGAACGAACGAACTACTTGGGGCTGGTGACAGCCAGTGCTGTGGTAGTTAAGGTTGCTGCATCTCTCATAGCCAATTACAAGGTTCAAGTCCTGGACCCAGGGGCTTGAACTCTGGGCATGTGTGTGTGTGTGCACAAAGTCCCAAGAGCAGAATGGAGGAGAAAATACTATGGCATGGCCATGCACCCTGGGCAGTGATTTCTCATTTTCCCTTTCTCTCTTTGTCTCTCTCCAGTGAGTGCATGCCCCTATAGCAAAACAAAAAAATATTGGAATCCAGACAGTGGTGTGGCTGTAAAATGCAGTACTCTGTAAGGCTGACTCACATGGGAAGTTCCTGGTTCACGTGCAAAGACCTCCCTGAGTACATTACATGCATACGACTGTGATCGGGGTGGATCAGGACATCAAGATCCTATTGGGGGTTCTGTCTCTCTAGCTCATTTACTCACAGACTAAAAGAAAAGATAATTAAAGAATGTCCTGTTTATAAATAAGCAAAAAGACAAACAAATTTAGCCCTAGATTAAGAAAACAGCAAACTGGGGTCAGCAGGTGGTATAGTGGTTAAGGCACTGGTCTCCCACTGATCTCCCACGGAGACCTGGAGTCTCAAAACTCATACCAGAGGCTGTAAGGGAGGGGAGTGGGTGGTCGGGAGTGGGTGGTAGAGAGTGGGCGTGAGGGGAAGAATCATTTAACACCAAAAAATGTAGAGTTCTCTGTTGAAAACTATATACATATATGTATATTGTATACATCATAATAGGAACTTTATGTAAAATGTGAATTTAATTAATCTGAGAAAGAAAAATAAAAGACAAAAAAAAAAAAAAAAAAAAAAAAAAAAAAACTCATGCCAGGTGTTTGTGCATGCATGCCCAAAATCCCAGAAAGAGAAGGGATTGAAGCATGTCCAGAACCCTGGGAGGTGATTTTTCACTTTCTCTCTCTGTCTGTCTTTCCGGCAAGCACATGTGCCCCATAGCAAAAATCTCTCTCTAATTAATTAATTAATTTAAAAAAATAGCAAGCCATATCGGCGCCCAAATAATTATGCTTCAGAGAGTTCTGGGGATATTACTTCAGCAGCTATTTTCCAAAGGTGCTTGGGGCTTGCAGTACAACCAGATTTAAACAGAAGAATCATAGGAGTTTCAGGGCTGCAGTAGCACCGTCAGTGGGAATATCTGACACAGTATATTCATTCAGCATGGAATTAGTCTGTATCATTTGTCTTTGGCTAATTTAGAATGAAAAAATATAGTCTTTTGTCACTTTTGTTCTGTCATCCTCCATTACAAAGCATGTTCATAGTCTTTATTTTTTTAAAAAGATTTTTGCTGCAGGGCACGTGCACTTGCTGGAGAGACAGATGGAAAGCAAGAAATCACCCCCCCCAGTGGGGGATGGTCATGCCACAATCCCTTTTCCTCTCAGGACTTTGGGCACGCATACACATGTGCCCAATGTGAGTTTCAAGCCACAGGACTCAAACAGTGGTCATCCATGTGGGAGTCCAGCGACGTAACCATTACACCATCTGCTGGTCCTTACAGTCTTTTTATTTTTAATAGGGATCATATGCAATGGTCTAAAGAAGAAGAAGCAGCAGCCAGAAAAAAGGTAGAAGAAAACTCAGCTGTGCAAGTCCTTCTGGAAGAACAAGGTAACCAATTCTATGTTGTAGCTTCTAGAGTTGGACTTTTTTGTTTGACCTTGTTCCAATTGGTAGAATCCCCCATTATTCCAGTATAGTGAGACCAACCTTAGTGAAATTAATTATAGATTCACCTTATAATCGGTCTTTCAGGAGTTAATATTATTACTTCTCTGAGAGATCCATACGTGGGTGACATTAAACATGATTTAAAAATTTTCCTCTTGTTATACTGCTTTTAGTATGCTATTGTTTATTTCACTTGCTAGGAACTTTGAACAAATTCATAAACTTTGAGTAAAGAAAGTAAAGTCCCATCAAAGTTTTGCTGGTCTTTTATGAAAAACATAATGTTTTAGAAAAGATATAAGGCATTTTTCTTGGAGGCCTTTATATTTAGAGTTTAATTTAGATAAGGCCTTACCAACATTCATAAAGGGCTTTTAGAAAATTAGCCTATGCTACTATCAAACACACACACACACACACACACACACACACACGTCAAGTGTTAGTAAGGATGTGGAGAAACTGGAATCCTTGTTCACTGTTGGTAGGATTGTAAAATGGTGCAGCTGCTATAGAAAACAGCAGCAGGGAGGTTCCTCCAAAAATTGCACACCCGTATTTATTGTAGCATTATACACAATTGCTGAACCAACCTAAGTGTCAAAAAGCTGATCACTAGGTTGAAAAGCTGTGACGTGTACATTGTGGAATATTACACTACTATAAGAAATAACGAGATCTTGGGACCAGCAGTTGGTGTAATGGCTATGTCACTGAACTCCCATGTAGTAGACTGCGGTTCGAGTCCCAGACCCGGTGGCTTAAACTCACGCCGGGCACATGTGATGTGCCCAAGATTCCGAGAGAAGAATGAAGGAGAAGGGATTGCAGCATGGCCATCCCCCCAGGGGGTGATTTCTCGCTTTCTGTCTCTCTGTCTCTCTCTGTCTTTCTGGCTAGTGGACGCACCCTATAGCAAAAAAAAAAAAAAAAAAAAAAAAAAAAAAAAAATCCCCCAAAATAAAGTGACAAATGCTATATGATTTCATTTAATGAGTATCTAAAGCAGTCAGATTCATAGTACACAAAGTAGAATGGTGGTTACCAAGGGCTAGAGAAAGGGGGATGGGGAAGAAGCTGTTTAATGGATATGCAATTGTGGTTTGGCAAGGTAGAAACATTCTGTTTCACAATGATGTGAACGTTACTTAACACAACAAACTATACACTTAAAAACGGTTAAGATGGAGAGAGGCTGTCACACCAGTGATGGAGAACCGCTCCAGCAACAGTGGCAATCATGGGGTTGGTGGTGCTGGCAGCTCAGCACTGGGGCATGAGGGACGTGCAGGCCTGAAGCATCTGCTCAGATCGGTGATCAGTTCAAGGATCTTGACAGGGGCACAGGCTAATCTGGGGAGTCAATGGGACCTTTGGAAAGAGAGATCAGGCTGAAGAGGAATAATACTTCCAATTGCAGACTAGCAGCTTTGAAGAAACACCATGAAAATGAGAGCATTCATCATAAGGAGATTACCGTCTGCAGAAATAAATGCAGCAATACAAGGAGAGGATTAAAAAACTAAAATGTGTTAATTAATTAATGTAATAATGTGATAATTAATGTAATTGAATGCACAAAGTTCCCCATAGAATGGCACATACCATTGCCCACTTCTTTGTAGACATAGTTCTGGTTTATTAGTATTGGTCAGTGTGCCGCCGACAATGGGAAAAAAAATTGTCAGTGGGGAAAAAAAATTGGTTAAGATGGTAAATTTATATTATTTCATTTTTTTTTAACCACAATAATAATTTTTTAAAAAGCACATTTAAAAAAAAAGAGGAATTGGTTTATCTACTCACCACACAGCTGGGAATCCATAGATACTGCCCAACCCCTACATTCTCTAGATAGGATTTTCTTCTTTATTTTTCTAAAAATGAGTTCTTCTTTTGAGTAAGTTGGTTCTTTTTTAAAACATAGTTTATTGACTTGCCAAATAGATACAGAAGTTTATACAGCTCAGAAATGAACTCTTACAAAGTTCAGTGAATCGGGACCAGCAGTAGGTGTAATGGCTATGTCATTAGACAAAAAAAAAAAAAAAAAATTCTCCAAAAAAAAAAAAAAAAAGAGTTCACTGAATGTCATAAAGTGAATATACCTATATAAACAGCACCCACATCAAGAAACAGAATGTGGGACCAGCGGTTAGTATAGTGGCTATGTCGCTGGACTCCCATGTAGTCGACCACGGTTCGAGTCCCGGACCTGGTGGCTTAAAACTCACACCAGGCGCATGTGTGTGAGCACCCAAGATCCCGAGAGGAGAATGGAGGAGAAGGGATTGCGGCATGACCATCCCCTTTGGGGGGTGATTTCTTGCTTTCCGTCTCTCTGTTTTTCTGGCAAGTGCACGCACCCTATAGTAAAAACGTCTCCAAAAAAAAAGAAACAGAATGTTACCAGTCTCCAGAAGTTTCTTCATGCTCGCTTCCCAATTCCAATACTCTCTCCCACCTCTGAGACCCCTCAAAGAGCAAGCATTATTCTGGCTTTTAATATCACAGATTAATTTTCCAGGACAACTTTGTTCTGGAACTTGGTCATCATCATTTCTCAGTCAGTTTTAGCAATGTTGATATGATCATTAGATAGATAGCAAGGGTCAGCAAACTATAATCTTTGGGCCTAATCCAGCTGGCTGCCTGTGTTTGTAAATGAAGTTTTACTGGAACACAGACATCCTCATTTGTTAACATTATATACGTTTGCTTTTGAGTATAACTACACGATTGAGTAGTTGCAATAGATACTATTTCATGGCCCACAAAGACTAAAATACTACCTGAAACTTCATAAAAAAGATTTTCAACTCTAGACCATCAGGTTAAGGCAGCTGAATCTCATATGGCTGACAGCACAGTTGAAGTCCCAGACCTGGTAACTCAAAAAACACACCAGATGTGTGTACATGTGTAGCCAAATTTGCAAGAGAAAAATGGAGGAGAAGAAACTGTGGCATGACCATCTTCCCTGGGAGTGCTTTCTTACTTTCCCTTCTCCTTTATCTCTCTCCAGTAAGCATGCATTCCCTATAGCAATTTTTTTTTTCTTGGAGAGGCTTTTGCTATAGGGCATATGCACTTGCCAGAAAGACAGAGACAGAGAGACAGAAAGCGAAAATCACTCCCCAGGGGGATGGCCATGCCGCAATCCCTTCTCCTCCATTCTCCTCTCAGGATCGTGGGCATGCACACATGCGCGCCTGGCATGAGTTTAAGCCACCGGGTCCAGGACTCGAACCACAGTCGACTACATGGGAGTCCAGCGACATAGCCATCATGCCAACTGCTGGTCCCCCCATAGCAAATTTTAAAATAATGATAATAATAAAGTTTTCAATGCCTAAGATAAAAATTTGTTTCTAGATTGGTCAGCAGTCTTGAAACTCCCACGGAAAGATGTTAACATTCCTCTGTATATATCAAGCATAGTAAAAAACAAACAAGCAAACAAAAAACACTCACTAATCCCACTGTTAGTTAACCATTGTTCTAGCAGCTTACGTCTACAATTGAAGCTGAAGTTTGAAGCAAATAATTGCGGACACTGAGTTAATAAGACAGCTATCATTAGCTACCCTTAATCAGAGAAGGGGGCCATTCTGACCTGTCTTGCCACTCCAGTATCATTGATAGCCTGTCTTATTGTCTGTTGTCATTTCTATTCCTTAGTGCTAGCGACAGCATGTTACAGGGAGAGCCATCGCACATTTCTGCTAGGAATCACAGACCTGCTAGTCTGCAGGGAGGGTGGACAGGAAAGAAGAGTACCTGATTCACAAGTAAATCGTTCTATTTTTATGAGGTCCAACCGTGCCGTCCCAGAGTAGAATACGGCCAGCGATGTTGGGGTTGGATCGGAGAATGCATACCAGTCGTAGTACTGCTTACGAATCAGCCAGCATTGCATTCCTCTGCAGGAACTCTGTCACCGTTTCAGAGGAAGTCTCACTTTGCTTCTTTGCCAGCAGCTGTGCAGACATATTTTCCACATTACTCAAGCTTCTGTTAGTGGCCACCTGGATGTGACAGAGAGAGTCAAGTCTGAATCAAATGAAAAGTTATTAGTCATTCTAATTCATTTCCAGGAAGTTAAAAATTATTCACAGTGTATTTCCTGATAATATGAAAAAAATAAGAAAAAAATTTTTGCCCTCTTTTGAATATTTGTGAACATAAATAGATGAGCAGTTGATAATGTTCCCTTAAAGTGCTCTGTGCTGGCTTTCTATTTTGTCCTATTTACGTTAACAATGAACTTGAGTGAAGCTAATGAGAAGGTTATTTTAGGGCCTTGAAAACCACAGTAAAGGAAAATGACAGTTCCCACAGAACCATTGCGTGACTGAAATAGAAAGGTGGGGACTGGCCTCGCTATAGAAACAAGAAAAGCAGTCAGGAGAGAGCTGATGGTACCACTTTGAAGGGTTTGATTTGCTTATTAGCCTGTCCAGTCTCTTTCTGAGTAAGTTTTCTGGCTGCTGTGTAGACACAGAACAAAAGATTCCATTTCAAAATGACTCAAAAAGGTAAAGGTTTCTGCTGGGCCCCCTCTGCCTTCCCTCTGTAGCACGGCTCAGTACACTGGGCTTCATATATGTCTGGGGACCACCGCAGAGAGAGAGCACATTATGAGGGTGACCGTCTTACAGAATTTAAGCAAGGTTTCACAGAGTAGGGACTGAGGTTCCCAGGAGGGTGACAAAGGAAACAAACTTTTGTTCTGAGGATCTATCCTGAGTGACAGGACATTACAAAGAGAGCCACCCATGCGTTTCTGCTAGGCATCATAGATCTTCCAGTCTGCAGAAGCCTTGGCTGAGGCTTTTAATCTGATATTTAATGTCTCCGGTGAATATAGGTCAAGGTAAATAGATCATTTAAAAGCTCTAGCCCCTAACTGCGAGAATCTGAAGGATGCCTCGACCTGTTCTTGTGCTTGTGCCTCTCTTAACCGCCATCTTTTCTTATCTAGGAGAGTCCTAAGTCTTTGAAAGAGGCAATTTTCTCCCATCAAGAACAATTCCATATGCAGAGTATTTTACTGTTTAGTGATCTTATCTCACTATTTTAATGTCACTGAAAGGAAATACAGGTTGTTCTCCCATGCTGGCCAACCCTCTGGCACATTTCTCCTGGTCTGTGTGTTGGACTCTCCCGTCACACCCATTTCCCATTTCTCACCTATTGTCTCAGCTGCTGGTGAGAACCGAAGTCAGGAAACACCCTCACAATCTGAAAATAAAAATTGATGCATCACAAATAATACTTTTTTGCTGCAGGATGTCATTAACATATATAGCATCCAGGCTCTTGTTAGCAATATTTCTTTCAATTAGGTTGCCCTGATTAATGATTTTTAATTTATATTTCCTTGTCATGATTTCTTTTCAATTTTATTATAGCTCATATTTCTTTTAAGAGCAGGTTAATTCAGAGAAATGAGAAAGATATAGTGGCAGTTTTTGAGTTAACATCATTATATTTTATAATTTCCTAAAAGCATCTCCAGTGTGTTATATCTCAGCTGGTTATTTAGCAAATGTAATGGGTTTCTAAAACTTAATAACAAAACCAGCTGCTATTTTTACTTTAAAATATTATTGTAAATAACTACCTAGGGTAAATTATTTGTGCCAGGCAAAATAATAATAAGAGTTTCACTGTCAGGCCAGTCCTGTGGCCTAGTGGTTAAGGGAACCAGATCCCACAAAGGCAGCTACACTGTTCAAGTCCCTACCTGGATGAATGGAGAAACATGCTGGGCACATGTGCATGCGTGCCCCAGATCCCAACAGGATAGAGAAATGGAAGAGAGGGATTAAGGCATGACTTTTTCCCTCTTATCTCTCTTTGTCTCTCTATTTCTGTCTGGCAAGTGCATGTTCCATGTTCTCTCTGGCAAGATTTAAAAAAAAAAAAAAAAAAGAGTTTCACTGTACCTTATTTTTTGTACCTTCTTACCACTTGAGAGAATGTTCTATGTGAAAAAACAAATAGAAGAACTAAAAGCTATGTGCTAATAAATTTAGGGTGCTTGTTTATAAGTTAACTGGTTTAAAATTTATGCTGTGCTCTCTCAGAAATGTGTTGTGTTTTTTTGTTTTTTTTTTGTTTTTCCTTGAGAGAGATTTTTGCTATAGGACACATGTGCTTGACAGAGAGACAGAGAGACAAAAAGCAGAAAATCATCTCCCAGGGGAGATGGCCATGCCACAATCCTTTCTCCTCCATTCTCCTCTAAGGATCTTGGGCATGCACACATACGTTCCCAGCATGAGTTTCAAGCTGCTGAGTCCAGGATCAAATCATGGTCCATCGCATGGGAGTCCAGCACCTCAACCACTATGCCACCTGGTGGCCCCCAGAAATACACTTTTAATTTCATAACTTTAAAAGTTTATTTTTATTAGACAATGAACTTTATCGGTGACATGTGGGAATTTCCAAATTTAAGAGCTCAGGTATTTGCGTGATTGATGTGCAAAAATAACTCTAAGTCACTTTTTGTTACATGGCAACTTGGAATCAATTTTTTTTCTTTGTTTTAGTTTGTTGTTGTTGTTGTTGTTTTTACCATAGGGTGCGTGCATTCACGGGAGAGAGACCGAGAGAAAAGGAAAGTGAGAAATCACCCCCCCCCCCAGGGGGGAGGGCCACACCTCAGTCCTTTCTCCTCCATTCACCCTTTGGGATTTTGGGCGTGCATACATGCCTGGCATGTTTTTCAAGCCACTGGGTCTGGGACTCAAACTGCAGTCATCCATGTGAGATCCACTGCCTTAACACCATGCCACCTATTGGCCTTGAAATAAATTTTTATAATTTATATTAATCATATCATATATGTCAAATACAGAAATGGTTTAATTCAGTTTCTTAGTTATGATATTGAGTGTGATTCAGAGTGAATTTTGAATTTTAGAATATGGGTAGTATGCTATATTCCTTCTTTCTTTCAGCAGTATTAAATTTAATAAGTGAACAATTGAGAAGTTGTTTGATCTGGCTATGGTTAAACAGATCACTATGTTCCTTTTATTGCCACTAGCACAGAGTAATTAACTCTGAATCAGCAACCTAGGGAAACAAAAACTATTCCTCCAAGAAAAATATATAATTAATACATCTGTTTATAAGAGCAATTAGAAGGGGCCGGCAAGTGGCATGGTGGTTAAGGGCGCTGGACTCCCACATGGCCGACCACGGTTCAAGTCTCAGACCTGGTGGCTTGCTTTCTCACTTCCTTTCTCTCTCTCTCTGTCTCTCTCTGGTCAAACTGAAAAATAATAATGATAATAACAATAAATAAAGTTAAATAAAATAATTCTTTTTTTAAAAAAAGAGCAATTAGACAAGGTGAAATCGGGGCAGATTTCCCTACACTATATTCTTTTATCATTATTGAC
This sequence comes from Tupaia tana, assembly GCA_026018925.1. Taxonomy (NCBI): domain Eukaryota; kingdom Metazoa; phylum Chordata; class Mammalia; order Scandentia; family Tupaiidae; genus Tupaia; species Tupaia tana. The sequence goes on from JAKSZU010000001.1 coordinate 73,407,277, forward strand.
CCGAAGTTGTGGTGCATTAGCTATAGGTTGAGACTAAATTTTTCACTCATGGTCAGAGAAGTAACACTTCCAGTTCCCTATTATCACAGATACTCTTGCAGTTCAGAAAATTAAATCATACACTGAAGATGTTTGTTGATGTTGACTCTTAATCATAATTCTGATGAGTTTGATTGAGCTCCTGTGAGATCTCAGAAGCTACCATATATTACTGGTAACTATGGAGTTGTCAATAATGATTAGAGATACACAGGGTCTTCAGAAAGTATGTGAAAAAAAATTGAATTAAAAATAAAACTTGGGGCCAGCAGGTGGTGTGGTGGTTAAGGGCACTGGACTCTGACATGGCCAACTGTGGTTTAAGTCTCAGACCAGGTGGCTTGCTTTTTTACTTTCTTTCTCTCTCCCTCACTCTCACTCTCTTTCTCTCTCTCTCTCTGTCCCTCTCTGGTCAAATTAAAATAAGTAAATAAAGGTAAATAAAATAATTTTTTAAAAATAATTTTAAAAATATAAAACTTTAGGGGCTGGTAAGTAGCATAATGATTAAGGGCACTGGACTCCCACATGGCTGACTGTGGTTTGCGTCCCAGACCTGGCGGCTTGCTCTCTCACTTTCCCTCTCTCTTTCTCTTAATCTGTCCATCTCCAGTCAAATATAAATAAAGTTAAATAAAATAATTCTTTAAAAAATAAAACTTTAAAGACTATACTTTCAGTGATCATTTCTATAGTCTGTTACTAGAGAAGATTCTCTGATTGTGTAGAGCACTGAAAACCATGGAGAAGAGGCATAGTGTTCTCTTCTGAGCATGAAGTTGGCACTTGGTGTTGATTTTTACAATTCTCATTTACTGTTGATGATCATTCTTCTCTCCCAGCAGAAGAGTAAGAGGGAGAGAATGCAGTCTGAGTAGAAAAAAAAAAAAGAAAGAAATAAAACTTTATTTCTTAACATAAGGTCCATCAAGTTGAAGACGCTATTGTGATGATACCAGCCATTTAGTCCATCCTTAAAGAATTGAGGTTCCTAGGAATTTGACCATATCAATACAGTTTATTTACATTATTATTGGAAAAAATACAGATTTCCTTTAAAGAATGTTTAAGATTAGGAAACAAAAAGAAGTCAGAAAGAGCCAAATCAGGAGCATAAGGTGGATACTAATGAGTTCCCATCAAAAGTCTCATAAAATTAGCCTTGTTTGATGAGAGAAAAGAGCTAGAACATTGCTATGGTGGAGAAGGACCCTCTGGTGAAGCTTTAGCAGGGTTTTGGGGTTTTTTTGTTTGTTTGTTTTTCCAAAGTTTTAGCAAACTTTCTCAAGACACTCATAAATAAGTAAATGTTATCATTCTTTGGCCTTCCATAACGTTGCAAACAGAATGCCTTGAGGGTCTCAAAAAGCTGTTGCCATGACCTTTATTCTTGAGAAATCTGCTTCTGCTTTGACTGGACCACTTCCACTCCTGGCAGCAATTGATTTGATTGTACTTTGTTATCTGGATCCTACTGGTATACCCATGTAGCATCTCCTCTTTAACAGTTTCTGAAGCATCTTGATCTCACCTGATGAAAATTTCTTCTAAAAGCTCTGCTCTTTTCTGCAGCTGATCTGGCTGGGCACAAGAGTTTTGGCACCCATTGAGCAGAAATTTTGTTCAACTTTAGTTTTTCAGTAAAAATTGTGTACGCTGAACCAATTGAGATGTTTATGGTGTTGGCTATTGTTACTGCTCTTAATTGTCAGTCCTCTTCAATTAGCACATGAACAAGATTAATTTTTACCTTACCAATTGATGTGGATGATGTACTATTGGCTGGCATCATCTTAAACATTGTCTCGTTTCTTCCTAAAATGAGTTACCCATTCGCAAACTGCTGATTTCTTTGGACATTGTCCCCATACATTTTTTTTAAAAAACTTATCAGTGATTTCACCATTCTTCTATCTAAGCTTCACCATAAATTAGATCTTTGTTCTTGCTTTCAGCAGAATTCATGTTGCTCTGACAGGGGCTCTTTTTAAACTGATATCTTATCCTTCATTGTACTTCAAACTAAGATCCTGTTCAGGTATAACAAATTAGCATAAGTTTATTTTGGTACAAAATATTTTGTAATCCATTCACACTTTTTCCTAATATATATTTTCCATATGTTTTTTGATGACTCCTTGTACTACTGAAAGCACAATTTTAGAAAGCCAGCAAGTTAGGGCCAGCAGATAGTATGGTGGTTAAGGCGCTAAACTCCCACTTGGCTGACCACTGTTGGAGTCCCAGACCCGCTGGCTTAAAAATCACTGGATGCATGTGCATGTGTGGCAAAAATCCCAAGAGGAGAATGGAGGAGAAGGAATTGTGGCATATCCATCTTTTCTGAGGAATTATTTCTCACTTTCCCTCTCTCTGTCTCTCTCCCAGGAATCCATGAACCCTATGGTAAAAACTTAAAAAGAAAAAAAAAAAAAAAAAACCTTTCAACCCATTGGTGCCCCTTCTCTCTTTTGCTTCTATTTCACAAACCCCTCTATCATAGAGCATTTTATGTTCTGACTGCTCATCATAATTTCTCCATATAACTTTACATGTTAGTATTTTATATTACTCAAAGAATGGAATATTTCTGATCTGTTTTAGTGAACTCCAATTGGCATTATTTTTAAAATTGACTTATACTGATTGTATGTCACACTGAGGTTTTGATTTCAAGTTGGTGTCTCATAATTGAGAGGAAGATAAGAACAAGAAAAACAGATGACTTTTAGAGAGACTTTAGAGTGGGATAATATTGACTTTGTATTAAAAATTCAGTGTTGTGTAATTAGTAAGAGCACAGGCTTTAGAGTTTGATAGAATTGGTCCCAATCCTGACTCTGCTCTTACTAGCTGAGTGACCTTGGAGAAATTTTTAAATCACCAAGCACCCCCCACAGGGCTTCAATTTCTTTACCCATGAATTGGAATAACATTGTCTATATGAGATATATTAGGATTAAATGGGGGGAAAATCCAAGCAAAGTATTTGACTTTAATGCCTGGCACATAACAAATACCCAGTAGTATATCAATAGTGTTATTGTGGGATAACAGTGTTATTGTAGCGGCTTGACCATTCCCCCCCACCCTGGGGGGCTGATTTCTCACTTTATGTCTCTGTATCTTCAGCAAGCACACATGCCCTATAGCCAAAATTTCTCTTAAAAATAAATAAATAAATATTGTATAGGCTAGGGTTGAATTCTAATACTTGGTATGTTTGGTACCTGAATCAGATTGCAGTCACATTACTAAAGATTCATTTTCTTTATAAACTGTAAAAATTAAAACAGTTATTCAAGTTCATGTTTGAAACAAGATTTTGTTGTTTGTAGAACTGATAATGTTTATTATCCTCCATAAATTCACACTGCAGGAAGCCACATGGGATCCTGCTCCCAAGCATTGCACTTAACCCTGCATTTCAAGGCTAGTTCCTCTTAATATAATTATCCTTTATTTTAGAATTGTTACATGGTTACCCTGTTTTGACCTGCATGGTTTGCTTGGTCGTTCCCATGTTGTTGGACATTTGGATTATTTTCCACTTTTTCCTATCTAAATAGAATTGCTACGTACATCTTTTTATCAGGTTACTCCCCTGCTCCCCCCAACCCCACCTCAAGTAAATTCCTAGGGGAATATCCTGATGAATTAATCAAGGTACTTTTTATATTTGTATTATATTCTAGTTACTTGTAATTAGGCTCAACCTCACTTCACAAGTTGCCTGCTATTGGAAACTCAAATACTAGAGATCTGACTAAATGTAGGTCTGCTAGGTGGCTGTTTTATATTGGCAAGAAATATTTTACTTCCATGCAGTATTTACAAAGAGAGGTTTTTTTGAGGTTTTAACTTTGTTTTCTTTATTCACGATAGAGCACATGCACAAGCAGGTGAAAGTGAGCTAGGGAGATGTGCATTGGATCTGGTCATGCCACAGTCCCCTTCCTTGGACTTTCAGCCTTTCAGATGTTGGGCACTGGTGTGTGTCCTACATTACAAAGAGAATTATTAGGGTAAAGGAAGAAAAGAAAGTTCTAGAAGACCCTAGAGAAATCCGAGTTTTCTAATTTCTCCTGAGTATGATTTTCAGAACGTTGTTTTGTTTTCTTACATGGTTAGTCAGGTGTACTTAGGTTTTTAAAAGTAGAACTAGAACTGTTTTAAAGATAAATATACATTTTGGAGGCTGGCAGGTGGCATGGTGGTTAAGGGTGCTGGACTCCCACATGGCCGACCACAGTTTGAGTCCCAGACCTGGTGGCTTGCTTTCTCACTTTCTCTCTCTCTCACTCTCACTCTGTCCCTCTCTTGTCAAATTAAAATAAATAAATAAATAAATAAATAAATAAATCTTTTAAAAAAGAAGATAAATATACATTTTTAGGCTAACCATAAGCAGGCTTCCTTCCATTAGTGCAGATGTGAGCATACTTTGGACTTAATGTCACATAGTTCTTTTGTTACAGAGATCCACTTTCATTTCTTAGACCTGAAATACAGATGGGAGATGGGAGTTTCTGTCTTTATGGCAGTCCTGCTACCAGATATAATAGCCTGATGGGAAGGAAGTCTTGTGACCAGATGGGTGGAGATCCATGGTACAAAGCCATAAAGATAAAATGGAAAGTGGAAAGGAAAACTAAAAGGAACTTCAGGACAGAGCTCTATTACAAAGATAAACTTGACTACAAGCCACTGCTTATTCTGAGGGTAGGGAGTTCTTTACAATTATGAAGGAAATGAGTCCTTTAGGTTCAGCTTTAGTTTATTTTGAAACAGATAATAAATTTACATGCAAATAAAATTACTTCTTCAAACTTGGTCCCTTGGACACCTTTCTAATCACCTAGAAGCAAGCAATATTGTTAGTTATGTGATTATCCTTCCAGAATAATTTGGTACGTATACTAGTAAATACATATATGTACATATATATATATATATATATATATATATATATATATATGTTTCTGTGTGCGCACATACATGTATTTTTCTTCTTTTAATGAATGTTTGCATAATAAAAACACTTTTCTACACTTTGATTTTTCACCCAATACTAAGAGCTTAGATATTATTCTGTATCCATAGAAACTTTTTTTCATCCTTTGGAATGCAAATGTCATGAGTTTACATTGGGTAGAAGTAATTACTTAATCCATAGATTAAGCCTAGGGATTAGGTCTTTTACATAATAGCACTCAAGGTATGTTTGTTGAATGAATGAGGAAGGAACTGAATTATTCCATTAATGTAAGGTACAGCTAAAAAGAAGCAGAAAGTAAGAATTGCCTGAAGCCCTGAGACTATTGACCTAACTGACCCTGATCCTAGGATCCAAGGATGACACAAAATGTGTATCTGTTTTAAAAAGGCATGGGGTGGGGGGGACCAGCAGTTGGCGTAATGGCTATGTCGCTGGACTCCCACGTAGTCGACCGCGGTTAGAGTCCCGGACCCGGTGGCTTAAACTCACGCCGGGCATGTGTGCGTGCGTGCCCAAGATCCCGAGAGGAGAATGGAGGAGAAGGGATTGCGGCGTGGCCATCCCCCCTGGGGGGTGATTTCCTGCTTTCTGTCTCTCTGTCTCTCTCTGTCTGTCTGGCGAGCGCACGCGCCCTATAGCAAAAACCTCTCCAAAAAAAAAAAAAAAAAAAGGCATCAGGGGGCTGGCAGGTGGCGTGGTGATTCAGGTGCTGGATTCCCATATGGCCAACCATGTTTCAAGTCCCAGACCTGGTGACTTGCTTTCTCACTTTGCCTATCTCTGTCTCTTTCTGGTCAGATTAAAAAATAATAGTAAATAAAAATAAAATTCAAAATTCCAAAAAAAAAAAAAAAAAAGAAAGAAAGAAAAAGGCATCAGAAATTCTTTTAAGACTTAGGAATCTCCAGGAGTCAGGAGATGTGGTTCTGTTCCTGTTAGGACAGGCTCTCAGACCTAGAACAAGTTGGTTCAGCTCTTTTATTCAAATGCAAAAAGGGGGTCAGACTAGATTTTAATGGAACCTTCTAGCTGTAAAATTATGTTGTTTATAATTCAGTAGTTTCCTGTCTGATCAGACTGGAATTTACATATTTGTCATGTTGAAACTATATTTGTAGAGACAAAACAATAAGGTGTCTTTTCTCTATGGTAATCAGGAGCCACACAGGTTATTGGTAAAATGTAAGTGTTAAGGTTTCAAGATTAGGCCCAGTCTTAGTGGCGCAAGCAGGAGTGCACTGCTGCATGGTAGCTAAGGCTGTATAGGAGGCCTGAATTCAATTCCCAGCTCAACCTAATGGACCAGGTGTGGTGACACGCACCTGTGATTTTAGTTATGTGGGAGCATGAGGCAGGAGGGACTGCCATGTGGCAAAATCTTGTCAAGAATACCTACTCTGTCTCCTCCCATTCTCTCATTTAAAAGAAAAGAAAAGACCAGCATTGGTGGCATAGGTAGTGGTAGGCTGAACTATAGTGCTGGAAGCCACATAGTGGATTGTATTTCCCACAAATTAAGTAAACCTGAAAACACTCTGAGCCCAGACATGCCCATGAACCTGACAAACTAGAGCGCCAGGGAAAGGGAATCACAGCATGACTACCTCATCAAAGTTACCAAGCTTTCTTGAATAGAATAAACTTGAAAAAACAGATATTAAGATTAAACTGTAGAAAGTAGTTTACACAAATTTATTGGCCAAACTATTAAGACATAAATAGGTTTATGAGAGTGGGACTAAGCATCCCATACATTGGGGCCAGCAGGTGATGTGGTGGTTGGGGTGCCGGACTCCCACATGGCTGATCCTGGTTCAAGTACTGGACCTGGAAGTTTGCTTTCTCTCCCTTCTCTTTCTCTCTCTGTCTTTCTCTGGTGAGCCTGCATTCCCTATAGCAAAATTTTTAATTAATATAAATAAAATTAGATAAATCTTTTTTTAAAATAATCCCACACATTCATATTTTTTGAGAGAATTAAACTGCCATCATTTTTTTTTTGGAGAGCTTTTTGCTATAGGGCTTATACGCTCTCCAGAAAGAGACAGAGAGACAGAAAGCGAGAAATCAACCCCCAGGGGGATGACCATGCTGCAATTCCTTCTCCATTGTCCTCTCGGGATCTTGGGCACACTGGGTCCGGGACTTGGAACTGCGGTCAACTACATAGGAGTCCAGCAACATAGCCATTATACCAACTGCTGATCCCATAAACTGCTATCATTTAAACCCTTTAGTAGCTAAATAAAAATTATTTTAATATTAAAGTCATTTAATAGTAATCATAATTGTTATAAATGATAACTTACATGTAAGAAATAATATTTTATTAGAATAGTAGCTAATCATAATATAATTCATAATAAAATACATTTTATTTTCTCTTCATTTTAGTTAAGTATGAGAATGAAGCCAGTAAATACTGGGACACATTTTACAAGATTCATAAGAATAAGTTTTTTAAGGACCGTAATTGGCTGTTGAGGGAATTTCCTGAAATTCTTCCACTTGATCAAAAAACTAAAGAGAAGACTGGAGAATCGCCATGGGATCATATAAAAACTAACGCCGCAAATTGCTTCTCGAGAACGTATTGCCCACCTATGACTGAAGGAGAGAATCACCGTAAGAAAAGTTCTGGCTCCTCAGATGGTCAAAGCAACACAAGACCTAATTTTTCCAACCTACACTTTGAAGGACACAGAAAAGGACCTCTGAAGACCGAGTTGTTTCCTGGTAGCAATGCCATTTTCAGAATACTAGAGGTATTTTACTCAAGGGAAAAAGATGAGTAATGACAAATACTTCTTACAAGTATCACATTGGGGCCAGCAAGTGGTGAGGTAGTTAAGGCACTCACCTGGCCAACTGCGGTTCAAGTCCCAAACTTTCTGAGTTGAAGATCCCATACATGTGCATGTGTGCAAAATAAATAAATAAATAAATAAACTAGGAGAATGGAGGAGAAGGGATTGTGGAGTGGCTATCAGCCCAGGGGGTGATTTGTCACATTATTTTTCACTCTTTCTCTGTGATGAGTACACATGCACTGGGGCAAGAACCTTAAAAAAAGCCATACTGTTTCATTAAAGGTCCATGTTTTTTAGATGGAAAATTATCAGATCTAACTAAATAAATCTTTGGTATGCTTTTATGAATAAGTACTATTTCAGGGACTCATATCTTTAATCATTCAAGTTATAGTGCAGATTTAAATTTCATTTTCATTGCTTTTTTTTTCTTTTGAGAGGTTTTTGCTATAGGACGCGTGCACTCTCCAGAAAGACAGAGAGAGACAGAGAGAGAGAAAGCAAGAAATCACCTCCCACAGGGGATGGCCACGCCGCAATCCCTTCTCCTCCATTCTCCTCTCAGGATCTTGGCACGCACACACACGCGCCCGGCGTCAGTTTAAGCCACCAGGTCCAGGACTCGATCTGCGCTAGACTAGGTGGGAGTTCAGCGACATAGCCATTACACTAACTGCTGGTCCCTGCTTTTTATGAAAAAGTGTCTTTTTGGGGGCAGGCAGGTGGCATGATTCCCACATGGCCAACCACAATTCGAATCCCAGACCTGGTGACTTGCTTTCTCTCTTTCCCTTTCTTTCTTTCTCTCTCTCTTTCTGGTCAAATTTAAAAAATAATACTAATAATAACAAATGGAATTAAATAAATAAATACATCTTTTAAAAAAGCTATCTTTTCATTTTTAACTTGAGGGCAATTTTAAGTACTAATAAAGTTTTGGTCTTAAATTTTACTCTTTATGTTATTACTTTTTTTAAGGTAAAATAGAAATAAATGAGACATATCATTTGCTATATTCTGGTTGTAGACTTTGGTTTACTATTGTTAAAACTAAACCCTGGGGGGGGCTGGCAGGTGGCATGGTGGTAAAGGTATTGGACTCCCACATGGCCGACCGCAGTTCAAGTCCTGGACCTGGTGGCTTCCGTTCTCACTTTCCCTCTCTCTTTCTCTGTCTCTCTCTGATCAAACTAGAAAATAATAATAATAAATAAAGTTAAATAAAATAGTATTAAAAAAAACTAAACCCTGACTTTCAGATTATAAAGGTAATGTGTATTGACTACAGAGAATATTCTAATAAGAGAAACAAATTATCCACAATCTCACAAAGTTTTTAACCATTTTCAACATTTTAAAAAATTATTTTATTTATTAACTTTCATTTATTATTTATTTATTTATTTATTTTTAATTTGACCAGAGAGGGACAGAGAGAGACAGAGAGGGAGGGAAAGTGAGAAAGCAAGCCACCAGGTCCAGGACTCGAACCTCGGTCAGCCATATGGGAGTCCAGCACTCTTAGCTGCCATTCCACCTGCCGGCCCCCCATTGTCAACATTTTACTGACTTTTTTCTCCTTTATACTGTACATTTATTTTGGAGTTTTGTTTTTATATAACTTTATATCATAAACATTTTCCATAATTAAAAAAAAATCCCTGGAAACATTGTCATGGCTGTAAAACATTTTACTATATAGAGTACTATAATTTTCACTCTACTGGGGATTTACATTTTTTTTTCAGGTTTTCTGCAGTATACATTTTGGAGTGTAGACTTTAGCTGCATTTCCTTCTAAAGTGTTTTTCACATTCTTAGATAAAAATTCCACTTTGTTTTAATTTACAATTTTTTATTACTGAATAGGTCACATTGTTTTTCAAATACTTAGAAGCCATTTGTACTTCTATATTCTGTCCATTTATGTACTTTGCTCCTTTATCTAGGTTTGTTTTGTTTTTTTATACAGCAGATATGCTCACCAGAGAGAAAGTGAGAAATCACCCCCCGGGGGATTGCCACATTACAGTCCCCTTTTCTCCAGTCTTCTCACAGGATTTTAGGCACACATGCATACCCAGTGTGATTTTCAAGCTGTCGGGTCTGGGACTTGAACCATGTAGTTGACTGTGTGGAATCCAGCACCTCCATGCCTCCTGCTGGCTTCGATCTAGTTTGTTTTGTTTTGTTTTGTTTTGTTTTTGTTTTTTAATGAGCCCTGCCCTTTATCATATTTATTGCAATGTTTTTCCACAGTATGTTGATTACCTTTTAATTTGGCTTATTTTGGGTTTAGATTTGTAAAATTGTTAAAAAAATAGTCACATTTCTCAGTTATTCTTGTGATTTAGTTCATTGCTTCTGAGCTTAGAAAACTCAAATTTCTCAGTCTTGTTTTTGTAATTTATTTCATTCCTTTTGAGTTTAGGAAACTATCATACTCAGAGATCCAATAAATTAATTTTTTATAAGAAAATTTTACATTGGTGAGGAAAACTTAATCTTGCCTTCATGATATTTGTTTATTCTTTTGATTTTAGGTTGGCTGTGGTGCTGGAAATAGCGTTTTTCCAATTCTGAACACCCTGAAGTGAGTTTTAGAGTTTTCTCCTACAGAAATTTATGTGTTTATGGGATTTTGAAAAATTCTGGGAAAATTCCAGTAGTATTCTTAATTCTCATATAAGCAATAACTAAAACAAATTTCCAAAGAAGTGTCTTAGTCTTAATGTGTTATCCAACATGGATTTTAAGTAATTTTTAAGCTTGTATTTATGTGGATTCAAGGATTTTAAAAAGTAAGAGATTTCATCCTTCGACTAAGCTGTCCATTGCTAAACTTCAGAGATTATTTGCTCTTCCTGGGTATTCAGATGTCATTTTACTCACAGAGAATTGAGATTAAAGCTTACACTACAGTCTTCATTTTACTTTGTTGTCACTTCTGGAGCAACACCCAATATAAGACCTTCACATGTCACATCCTTGTGCCTAGGCTTGAAACTCTTTGGAGGTGGTAGCAGCTAATGCTAACACTCCAAATAACAGAGGTAGGCCATAAGGTCAGCGATGTTCCCTGACCCACCCTTCCTATTCACCTCTATGTTTTCGTGTGTTTGTAATTAAGAAGGAACACCGTGACAAACTCTTCAGACACCTCTACTATGGCTGGCCTGTCAACTTCTAGTTTTATTTCTTTTTTAAGTTTATACACTAGTTTTCACCTTTTTTTTTTCTTTTTTTTTAGGATTTTGTCACAGGGTACATACACTCTCCAAAAGTGATGTGACAGTGAGAGGTAAAGTGAGAAATCACCCCAGAGGGGAAATGGCCACAATCCCTTCTCCTCCATTCTCATCCTGGGATTTTGGGCACACATGCACATGGGCCCAGCATGATTTTCAAGCCAGTAGGTCCTAGATTCAAACCACTGTCAGCCATGTGGGAGTCCAGCTCCTTAACCACCACCTGCTGACCCCACATTATTTTTTAATTATTAAATCAACATAGACATGTTATATACCATTTCCATTAGAAGAGAGAGGGGAATTACTTATCATATTCATCATTCTAACATAACCACTGGTGGAATTACTATTTTAATTCCTTCCACCTTATCTCCATATATATTTTTTAATTTAACAATGTGAACTTTAAACTTTTCATTATGAAAATGTAAGTGCATTTGGAAAAGCAAAAAGTAGTACAGTGAATTTTCATATAGCTACCACTTTATTTAACAAGTTTTTTTGTTTTTTTTTTTTGGTTTTCTTTTTTTGTTTTTTGAGAGGTTTTTGCTATAGGGTGCATGCACTCACCAGAAAGACAGAGAGAGACAGAGAGACAGAAAGTGAGAAATCATTCCCCAGAGGGATGGCCACACCACAGTCCCTTCTCCTTCATTCTCCTCTTGGGATCTTGGGCACTCATGTACACATGCTCAACATGAGTTTAAGCCACAGGGCCCTGGAGTCGAACTGCGGTCAACTACATGGGAGTCTAGTGACATAGCCATTATGCCATCTGCTGGCCCCCATTCAACAAGTATTAACATAATGCCAAAATTATGACCCGTTATCTTTGACTGTTCAGGATCTACATCAAAAACAAACAAACAAACAAAAACTGAGATATTCTTGAATGCTCTTATAAACCTAAATAATGAATAGTAAGTAATTTCCTAATATCATGTAAGGACTGGTAAAGACTAGCTAAGTAGCCAGGCACAGATGAAGCTGGTAAATTTACAGTTCTAGATAGTCTTTTCTCTTTTTGTATTTATTATCTTTGATGAAATTTCCTGTTTCCTTATACCACATAACCGGGTTCCTTTCCTTTGCCCCAGTGACCTTGTAACACCCATAAATAAACTATGTTGGCAATGGATTATGTGTTACTTTATGACTGATCGCAAGGTATTATTTAGCACGTCACTTCTTTGTGCATGTTTCTCCAAACACTTTGTATTTCCTTGAGGTAGAGAGCACATTTTATCCTAATCTGATATCCCAAGTCGCCTTACAGTTCAATATAGATAGAACTCAATGTATATTGACTGTTTAATATCTGATTCCCCACTTGGTAGCTGTATTTTCTCCCTCTCTACATCCCTCCATCTAACAATTGCACACTTTTGACCCCTTTTGGCTGTGTCTTTCTTTACCTCATACCCATGCTTTAGAAACCACAGTAGCTCAATAACCTGAGATAATTAATTCATCTTTAAAAGGCAACCAGTGATTAGCCTTCCAAAGGGAGGATTAGACATTTCTTCCACTTAAGAAATTATGTTTTATTACTTTTGGCGAGTCTAGGATTAATGTTTTACATTTTCAGAATATTTTACCATAATTAGACCTCTAGCATGGAGGGGTTGTATCATTCTCCAAGGATCATTTAATTCTTAAACCTCCTGCCAAGAGAGTGCTTGGTGGTGTAGTGGTAGTAGTGATATTTATACCCGCTTGCTGGGAGAAGGGCCAAGGCAGTCAGCTGATTTTATAGAAAGGCTCTGGAAAGTCATTGAGTGGTCACAAGACTTCAACTTGGGCTGCTGACGCAGTGGGAATTCAGTCTCAGAGGTCATGCTGCCACCCTGCTAGGACACATGGCAAATGGCACATACTTCCCTTTAGTTCCTAGACTATTCTGTGTCTTGTGGGTATTCAGTAACTACTGTCCAAAGGTACACTGCAGACCTTTCGTAATGAGCTAGATGTACCCATGTCCAGAAAAAAATTTGAGTTACATAGAAGTTTTTAGAGGACAATGTTAGTTTGTAAATTCCTGGAAGGCAAAGACAGATCTCTTTTAATAACATTAATAGCAACACTAATGATAACAGTGACTAACATTTATTGGATGCTTTCTCTGAGGTACCTTTCTAGAAAGTTTACCTATATGAACCCAGTCAATCTTTATAACTACTCAGATGCCATATTTGTCTCTATTTTAAAGATTGGGAAATATTTATAAAAAGATTAGATAACAATCCCAAGGTCACATAATTAAGTGGTACAGCCAAGAATCAAACCCTAAGCAGTCTGGTTCCAGAGCCCTCATCCTTAGCATACACCACGTAGTGTCATAAACATCTGAGATGTAACTGAGAACATTTCAAACATATGCGATCACCCAGCAAAAATGATATGGATTTCATAGGAAATAACAAGGATACATGTTGAAATAAAGTACTGTTTTTATATAAGACAGGTGAGAAAAGATCAAACAGTGCAAATTTAACTTCAATTCAGTACTGGTTAACTTTTCATAACTGAGTTCTTTTCATCATTTTTTAACTTATTCGTGCAAATCTTAGGTTGAATATAAACCTCTATTGCCATAGAATGAATGAATTATATGTGAACTTAGTATTCATCAATAAGTGTCTTTTAAAAGTATAATTTGAGCCTCAGTGAGATTTTGCTAAACACATATTTGTGCTTGGATTACATATTTATTTAGAAGCTCGCCTTGCTTGAAATGCCTCTTAAGTCAAATTAAAAGTCCTAATTATATGCTTCAAGGTTTGCATGCATATTCTGACACATATCTCTCTCACTCATGGAAAAGGTAAATAAGTGGACTTTAAAAAAAAAGGAAAAAAAAAAGATAGAAAGGGGCCAGGCAGTGGTGCAGCACTAGAATGTGATGCTCTGCGAGCCTGACCCACAAAGGAAGCTCTGCGTTTGTGTCTGGAGACCTTCCTGAGTACACTGAGCACATACATGCTCATGATCCAGAGTTAGCTGAAGCTGGGAGTTTTGTGGGTGCTGTTTCTGTGTCTTTTGCTCTTTCTCTTGCCCATGGAAGAAACAAAGAAAGTAACTTCATTTCCTGCCATATACCAGTTTGGGTTCAGGATCAGCTCTGCTTCTCTTCCCTGGCATGTGACTCCCACCTTTAAACCCTTATACCATTTCCCCTTCTCCTCACCTAGCAATGCTGTCCTTTTCCTTCAAACTTTTTTTTTTTAAAGAGGTTTTAGTCTTGGGACCAGCAGTTAGCGTAATGACTATGTTGCTGAACTCCCATGTAGTCGACTGCGGTTCAAGTCCCGGACCCCGTGGCTTAAACTCACGCCGGGCGCGTATGCGTGCATGCCCAAGATTCCTAGAGGAGAACGGAGGAGAAGGAATTGCAGCGTGGCCATCCCCCCGGGGGGTGATTTCTCGCTTTCTGTCTCTCTGTTTCTCTCTGTCTTTCTGGCGAGCGCACATGCCCTATAGCAAAAATAAATAAAAAAATAAAAATAATAATAATAAAATAAAAATTTTAAAAAGAGATTTTTGTCTTAGTGTGCATGCCTTGTGGGGGTAGGGGAAAGACAGTGAGAGGGAAAGTGAGAAGTCACCCCCCAGGGGGGTTGGCCACACTGCAGTCGCTTCGCCTCAGTTCTCCTCCCAGTATCTCAGGCATAGATGCACATGCGTCTGACATGATTTTCAAGCCACCAGGTCCAGGACTTAAACTGCTGTCAGCCATGTGGGAGTCCAGTGACATAACCACTATGCCATCTGCTAGCCCCCCTTTTCCTTCAAACTTTTAAGACTTACCCTTCAGGGTACTAGTCCTCTCCACATCTCTAAACAAGTTGTTTAGGAACCAATCATGTTCCCAACTCAACTATAAAATCCACAAGAGCCAGAACCAATTACAGTTACTATTCAATGACAGGCTGATCTCTTTCTGTGATTCAGAAATGGTGTATGTAGTGTGATGCAAAGACGATTTGATACCAGCATGCAGAGAATGATTCGAAAGGGTACTGGCCCACAGAATTCAGAGTATATGCCTGCCCACAAACAACTGTGTTCCAGCCATTGCTACTGAATTTCAAATGAAGGCCGGACAGAATGTGTTTAAATTCAGAGGAGGCCAATTAAAATTAGTCAATATTTTCATATGGGTAAATACTCTGCTTCTCCCAAAACTGAATTGTCTCTACTTACATGTTGTAAATAAAGTAACTGAGTCTTAGGGAAGTTAAATTCACAGAGTTATGTGTCAAATCCAGGATTCAAACACTGGTCTATTTGGCTCCAAAATTCACATTCTTACTATTTTATTAGATAACTTCATTTACTACTTTGTATTCTAATGCTTGATACCTACATGAGGCTCAATAAATGTTTGACAATACTTTAAAATAATAACAAAAAATTCATATATCAGAGTTTTATGTAGTTTTAAAAATATGCTATAGAATGCATGCACTCACCAGAGACAGAGGTGAGAAAGCACCCACTTGGGGTTATGGCCATGCTGCAGTCCCCTTTCTGCCATTCCGGATATGTATGCACACACCCAGCATGTTTTCAAGCCTTCAGGTCCAGGACTTGAACCACACAGTTGGCTCTGTGGGGATCCAGCCACCGTAACCACCCTGTCGCTGACTGGCCCTATTCTTTTTTAGAAGTCATCTTTACATGTTGTTAAAAATTATATGGGGGACCAGCAGGTGGCATGATCAGCAAAGTGCTGGACTCTCACGTGGTTGGCCTCAGTTCAATGTCCAGACCTCATGGCTTGCTTTCTCACTTTCTCTCTCCCTCTCTCTGATGAGTGCACATGCCTGGCAAAATTTAGAAAATAATAATAATTTAGAAAATAATAATAATTATTATTTAGCAAAATTTAGAAAATAATAATTAAATTCTAAAAAATAAATAAATAAAATTAAATAATTCTTAAAAAAAAAAAAGAATGGGGGCCAGCAGGTGGTATGGTGGTTAAGGGCACTGGACTACCACGTGGCTGACCACAGTTCGAGTCCTGGACCTGGTGGCTTGCTTTCTCACTTTCCCTCTCTCTGTCTCTCTCTATCACTCACTCTGTCCTTCTCTGGTCAAAAAATTTAAATAAGTAAAGGTAAATACAATAATTCTTTAAAAAAAAAGAGAGAGAGAGAGAGAGAGAGAGAGAGGGGAATGAATTGTACTATTGACAAGAAAAGAGCTATTATTAACTAAATAAATTGTGTAAAAAAAAAAAATTAGATGGGGCCAGCCAGTGGTGGGGTGGTTAAGCCAGCTGGATCTCACATAGTTGACTATATGGGTTGAGACCCAGACCCCACAGTTTGAAAACCACACAGGGTACATGTGCATATATACCAAATAATCCAGAAAAGAGAGTGAGGTGAAGGAGAAAAGATTATGACATGTCTGTCCCCATGTGGTTTGTGTGAGGGAGTGCTTTCTCACTTTCCCTCTCTGTCTCTCTCTGGCAAGCACACGCACTCTCTGACAAGTTAAAACATCAGTAACAACAACAAAAAGACCATATGCATTTCTGCCCCATTAGGGCATCAAAGATGCTACGAGAGGCCCTAGAGCTAACTGAATTGTACCAGAAAGGAAGAAGAATGAAGCACCAAGGGACATATGGGTCTGAAAAGCCCTAGAGAAGGGTAGGACTTGGCTAAGCTAAGAAGGAGACAGAGAAGAAAGGAGGAGGCTGGAGAATGCTGGCATTTGGCTTTGAAGGTTTCCCATGTGGGAGCAGGATGGGATGTGAGGCAGACAGGCCCTAGTAAAGGAGCACCTTAAAATCAGATAGGAGTTTGAACGTTACCCTGTAATTAATGATACTTGTTTGAGACAGTGCTGGTTCAAAAACTGTGTGAAGAAAGAAGAATTGACAAGATAAGTGCAACCCAGAATTCTATTAAAGAAATATTTATTAACAACTCAGACCTACAGATTATTTTCTTCTCTAGTTTGAATATATCTGGACTCTAAGTTTAAATATTTCTTCCATTTCCATAGGAACTTCCCAGAGTCCTTTCTTTATTGTTGTGATTTTGCTTCTGAAGCGGTGGAGCTAGTAAAGGTATGCCTTATATTGTTTTTAAAGATAGTCAATATAAAGTGCTTTTGAAGTGATACATTTGAAATGTTTCTGGATCAAGTGCTATCTGGGACCATTTTTAACTGAGCTATTAATGGTTTCCAGAAATCATATCATCAACTTCCTGTGAACAATCCTAAAAACAAGAGAAGTTGTTTGGAATTTAAGATAGACCTTCAAGGGACTGGTACACTTGGAAAGGCCAACAGCACACAAAAAGTGACCAGGGAGGGTACTGACCTCCGAAATTCAGAGTATACAGCCTGCTCATGAAACCGTGGTCCAAACAGAACGTGTTTAAATTCAGAGGAGACAAATTAAAATTAAGCAAAAGTTTTCTGTATTATGTGTTTCTGCTCCCTCCCCAAAAATAATGGATTTTTCAATTATTTCCTACAAGATGACCTTATTCATATTTGTATCCTATAGTCCTACACAGTCTGGCACATAGTAAACATTCATTAAAGTAACATTTTTGAAGTTAAAAAGATCTGAAAAGGCATATGAGGCAAATCTATAATGTCCTGGACTAAAATAAAAATAGCGGGGTGCCTAGACTTGTTTGACAAGGTATGAGCGCTGGAGGCCACGTGGTGACCAACGTTCAGATCCCTAGCCCAGTTAGCCTGGAACGTGCTGGCGCACCTGTGTGTATGATCCTGGCGCACTGGAGGGCTGGAGGAAGGGGATCATGGCGTGACTAGACACTACAGAGGGTGCTTCTCTCTCTGTCTCTCTCTCTCTGTCTCTCATGTACTTTATCATGAATAAAGGAAATAAGCCATAAATCATGAAAAACGTTTACCTTTTTTTAAAAAAACTAAGTAAAAACCTAATTTCTGTTAAGAGTATTAATTATTTAGTGTAGATGTTTTCTAAAATACTAAAAAGCCTAAAGGGGAAAATAAAATTGACCTGCAATTACACTTCCTAGAGTGAATTAATATTAGTATTTTTATCCTTCTCGTGTCTTTTCTGTAGACAAATTTTGTTACACTAATGCAGTTTTTTAATTTTTTTAGTGTATTTTTATTCATGATAGAGAGCATGTCTGCACACATAAGAGAGAGCCAGAATCTCCCCACAGGTCCTGGTCACTTCTCAGTCCTTTTCCACCAATTCTTCATTCTGTCAAGATCCTGTTGTGAGACCAAAGGGACCAGGATTCAAAACCAAAGGGACCTGATCAGCCCATGTGGAATCCTGACTAACCATGAGCCTCCAGGCTAGCCCTCTAATACAAGTTGTTAAAATAACAGCTTTATTGAAATATAGGTCACATACCATAAAACCCACTATTTTAAAATGAACAATACTGTGGTTTTTAGTGTATGTACAGAGTTGTGCCACCATCACTATTATCTACTTTTGACCATATAGTGCAGGATATTTGTAGGAAGAGAGGCGAGAATCATTTCACATGAGATGATCTGAAACCATACAGGGTAGGCCTCCAACAGCATTGCCTACTGATTCCTTTTTTCTTTTTAAAGAATTATTTTATTTAACTTTATTTTTTTACTTTTAATTTGACCAGAGAGGGAGGAGTGAGAGAGAGAGAGAGAGAGGGAAAGTGAGAAAGGAAGCCGCCAGGTCTGGGACTCAAACCATATGGTCAGCCATATAGGAGTCCAGCACCCCTAACCACCACGCCTCCTGTCAGCTCCCCTACTGATTCCTAAAGCCTGCCCCCCTCCACTTGGCAACGTAAAACGAAATTGCAAAGAATATTTGTTATCAAGTCCAAGTGCTAGGCTTAATTTTTTAGGGCAGCTTGAGATAAGCTAACAATACTGAGTTGGAAATAAAACGCATCCAAATTATTGAGGAAAGGCATTTGGAAGAAAAGGTTAAAAAAAAAATGGACTTTTTTATTTTTAAAAAATCCTGGAAGTCTGCTGACTGCTTTCTTTGCTCCTTACTGCTTTATCATGACAGTCGCACTCGTCCTACAGAGCAGGCCAGTGTTCCGCCTTTGTTCGTGATGTGTGTGATGAAGGTTCACCCTACCCTTTCCCAGATGGGATCCTGGATGTTGTCCTCCTTGTCTTTGTGCTCTCTGCTATTCACCCTGACAGGTAAATGAAGACGAAAGGGCAAAGCAAATGTGTGAAGCTTCTACCTCATTCGTGGGTTTCTGAATTAGCAAAGCAAAAAATGACAATTCTTGAATTTATTATTTAGCAAACTACATTATATATAATATGCAGCCTTTTAAGTGCAGTTTTTCCTTTCTCCAGACTTTGAGAGAGAAGCTGGTCAAACTGCTTCATTAGTGAGCTTTCTGTCACTGTCAGAATGAAGTGAACATATTCAACCAAGACACATACCTATTAAAAGTGACAGTCTTCAAGGAAATTATAAATTCAGAACAGCCTAATAGACTCCCAAGAGGGAAATTGTACTTGGTGATCAGAAACAAACATCTTTGATTTAGCATCTTCCAGAATGTTCCTAAAAAGGTGGACTGCAGATCTGTTTGGCATCACATAGGTCTATTGATGGGCTTTAAATTTTTTTATTTAAAAGAAGCCCAGTAGGGAATTAGGGGTTACCCAAAGTTGCCAGATTATCTTCGGACCTTTATCATACAAGGTTGACCTGGTGCCATCATTTAAGTATTTATAACTTAGATTTTTATGTTTGCACAGTGTTTTAAAACTATAAACATATCTTCTTTCTCCAGAGAGGAAATAGAAAGAGATATTACCAGCAATTAAAATGAGCATCTTTCTTAAAATCCTGCCGCCTTCTCTGTATTAAAGTGTGTGTGTGTTAAATGTCAGGGCTTATGCTTTTGTAGGCTTTTTTAAATTAGGTTTTCACAATCCCCAGTAGGACATACAGACTTGGTATCAGCCAGGTTTGCTTTGATGAGTGTGACCCTTCTCCACAGAAATTGAGGTACCATGTGTTCCATTCTTTGCAATTACGAGGCCACTAGGACTCGACAGTCTTTTTACTTCTCATTCAGAGATGAGCACTTCGATTACTTATAGAACAAATTAGATTTCCAAATAAATCCAAAGGGAAGATACATTTATACCTGGTGAGATATATCATGTTCCATGAAGCTACGTTTTCCTCCTAGTTTGTATAACCTATTTCTTTCTGTTTAGACCGTTGGCATTGTTCAGGGACTAGTAGAAAGATGTCATCTATGTATTTTGGTTCCTTACATAACAGATAAAAGGATAGAGTAGGTGGATAAAGAACAAGATTTCCTATTTGACATCCATATCAGGAAACACTGACATTCTAAATAAAAACCACAAAAAGACTATTTGAAATTAGTTTGGATAATGTTTTTTCTCATGATTTGAATTGAATGTTAAAGAGAAGGGGAAGCAGATGCCTTGGGAAGATTGCTTTTATAGTACAGTATGGCATTATACTTTATTATGAAATAAATTCAGATGTATCGTGTCAGCAGCTATTTTCTTACCTATGTGGAAATGATCTGAAAATATGGTGAATGAATAGCAGGCAGGGGTGGAGGGTGGAAATAGTAAGTGAAAAGACAAGGCAGTTTCTTTAGGGTCAGTTATTACTGTGGTAGTTGGTTCAGCCCCAGGAAAGTGTTAGAAAAGTGGCTTGGCAGCTTGGAAAATTCAGGCACAAAGGCACAGCAGGCAATTCTGGTAGACCTTGTGTCTGGGGGTTCCGGCTTAAATGGGAATTAATTGTAGGAGACTACAAAAGAAGAGCTAATTATCCTTCTTGTAACTGAAATAAAAGAAAGTAGAAGATACTACGGATCCAAGCATAGAGAAGACAGTCATTTTTTATCTCTTCTTTTCCTTCCTCCTCCATACAAAGATAGGTGAGAACAGCAGAGACGGCCCATGTAGGATAAAGAAAAAAGGGACCAGCAGTTAGCGTAATGGCTACATCGCTGGACTCCCATGTGGCCGACTCTGGTTCAAGTCCTGGACCCACTGGCTTAAACTCACGCCGGGCACGTGTGCGTGTGTGGCCAAGATCCCAAGAGAAGAATGGATGAGAAGGGATTGTGGTGTGGCCATCCCCCCGGGGGGTGATTTTTTGCTTTCTGCCTCTCTGTCTCTGTCTTTCTGGCAAGCACATGTGCCCTATAAAAAAAAAAAATTAAAATTAAAAATTAAAAATGAAAAGAAAGAAAGATACATAGATGGGGCACTTGTGCATGTGTGCCCAAAATGTCAAGAGAAGAATGGAGGGGAAGGGATTGTGGCATGACCATCCTCCTTGGGGAGTGATTTCTCATTTTCCTATGCTCTTTCTCTCTGTATCTCTCCAGAAGCACACACTCTTTATGGCAAAAATTAAAAACTAGAAAAGAAAAGAAAAGCAATTCCTCGCTCCTTGCCTTTATCTTCAACCTCAGACATGAAAAGATACTTACTTGGGAGGAAAGGACTTGTAGAAGGTAACTACATTTTTTTTTTTTTTTTTTTTTTTTGAGAGGTTTTTGCTATAGGACATGTGAGCTTGTCAGAAAGACAGAGAGACAGAAAGCAAGAAGTCACCTCCCAGGGGGATGGCCACACCACAATCCCTTCTCCTCCATTCTCCTCTCTGGATTTTGGGAACACGCACACATGCCCGGTGTGAGTTTAAGCCACTGGGTCTAGGACTCGAACCACAGTTGACTGCATGGGAGTCCAGTGACATAATGACAACTGCTAGTCCCGAGGTAACTACATTTTAAATTGGTCATTTATTTTTCTGCATTTTAGTTTTATGTTTGTTTTGTAATAATTATATAAAAAGATTTTGTGTGTAAAACATTTATCCTGAAGTTGAATATTTCTTTCCTTGCCAAACCCTAAGACTATAAACATAGTATGAAAATAATCTGTAATAAAATGAATAAGGAAAAATACTTTTCGTTTTCCCTTTCATGTACTTATCTTCCAGTTTTTTAGAAGAACTTTTATACCTAATCATGCTACCTCTGTCATATTTCTCTCTTGTTTTCATAATTGTCTTCATTTTTTCATTATCTACTTCCTTGATAACATCATAACCTGGCTTTCACCCCACTGTTGTATTGAACAGTGTTTTAATTAGAAAAAAAGTCACATGTTACCTGATCTAAACTCCTCTAAATCAGTTTTAAAATATTAAAACCTTATCAGCTTTAACTAGCTTGAATAAAGCAGGCCCAGTAAGGACTTTGCACACAGGCTACGGCTTACCATTCTCTGCCAGTGGCAAACATTGATAATGGTTCTGTACTCTGTCTTTCCTAGTGAGTTCCCCATGTCTTCAAGTGAGGTTTGTAGGCAACTAGTGACAGTCAGCATTGATCCAAGATCTGAAATCTTTGTCATCCCTAACCCATAAAAATAGATATGAAGACCATGGACACTTCTTAACTAAAAATGCTAAATCAAGAGGTTGGATTTTATTGGAAGACAAATGAGTAGAATAAATAATAAAAGGAAGAAACCAAAGACTTCCCAGTAAGAGCTGGGGCTTAGTGTGTCAATAAAATTTCAATTGGCAGAGAATAAGGAGGAGTAAATTCTTTGAGGGGAAACCACAGGAGTAAAAGCATAGTCTGCTCAGAGAGGAGCATCTAAGGGTTTGGCAAGAGGAGATGCTTCAGACAGGAAACAGTGGGAAAGATGCTGGAAAGATTCACTGGAGCCAGCAGTAGGAGATCTTAAGATGCCCAACTAAGAAATTAAAATGTTATCTATGGATTAAAATTATCACGAAAGCTTTTGAGCAAGGGGATGATTTGTCAAAACCATCATTTTAATGCAGAGTAACTCATCAGTAATGTGCAGGAAGAATTGAGAGGGAAAATAGTAAAGCATGTTGGAAAGTAGTTCTGTTTCTAGGCTTGTGGAGATAGGTGTTTGAAACAAAAGAGAGAGAAGATATCAAAGATGTCATTTAAAACAAAGAAAAAAATGAAGAAATAGGATCTGATGACCACAAAGAGAAGTTATTCAAAAAGAAAAAAATAAGCAGTCTCTCTCTCATGAGATGAATGGTGCTACCTTTGAACTTAATAAAGAACTCAGAAGAAGAATGAGCTGGTTTAGGAGGAAAGATGATTCCTGCTTAGATATGTACAATTTGGGATGGCTCTGATACACTTTTTATACTGTAAAGAAAATGAAGCGCCTGCAGATTTTGTCTACCCAGAACTACTTACATTTGCTGTAAATATGAGGAAGCGTCTTTGGTTTTACAGCTCTGCTTTGGCACCATGTCAAGCTCTGTGAAGTTACCACTCTAATCATTGGGGTGATTTCTTAGGTCTTTGGAATGTGGCCATTGAGCAAGTTTAGTGTCCTTTTTACCCCTTGACAAAACTTTTGTTTTTGTTGCTCTTACATTTGTGGTTTAGATATCTTCTCTGGCCTTCTCAAGCTTTCCTTATTTTGTCTTCAAGGAGGTTAAATCTGGCATCTAAAACAAAGATTTCCTCAAACAAGGTATCTTACTTGTTTTCACAGGATGCAAGGTGTTATAAACCGGCTGTCCAAGCTACTGAAACCTGGTGGAATGCTGTTATTTCGGGACTATGGAAGATATGATAAGACTCAGCTTCGTTTTAAAAAGGGTAATAATATATTCAGTTTGGAGTTGTATGTGTTTTAAAAGAATTTCTTACTTATATTTCATGGTGAATTGTTTATTTTGTCTTTTTTTTTAACCATGAATTAAATTTCCTCAAAAGGGGAATTTTATTGATTAGTTTATTCCCTCACAAATAGACCAACTGTAATCAAATGAGGTGAACATTCACCTCAAGATTTTGTTGTCTTCATAGTAGAAAAGATGAGGCTTAGAACTGGATCACTTGATCCTTTCTCTTATCTCCTCCCAGTTCAAAATGCTTATATCTCTTAATAGCCAGCATCCTCTTAGATCTGTAGTTGGGCCTCAGCACAGTCTTCTTTGCCTTTTTCTGGAAAATAGGCTTAGTCTGTCCTCCATAGCCACTCTGCTTCCTGTCATGACGCCGCTTCCCCTGAGCATACAGAGAACCCTTGCCCTTTTTGTACTGTCACTTTATGAGGTTGGTGCTTGCCACACTTCTTACAGAAGGCCTGGCGGGTTTTACGGACGTTCACCATGCTTGCGGGTCTGCTATCTGCTCAGAAAGCTGTTTTGTCTTTTTTAAGGAATATTAAGTTTCTCTTTTCACAATTATTTTTTAGGGCATTGTTTATCCGAAAATTTTTACGTTCGAGGAGATGGTACCAGAGCGTATTTCTTTACAAAAGGTATGCTAATCTGCAAGAGGAAATAATTAGCTGTAAAAACTCTCTTTGATTATTATATTAGGGAGAAACTCAAAAGGTATACGAATGAGGCTTCAGTTGTTGATTATACATTGGAAGCCTTCATACTTTGCTGGTTGTAACTGTTCTACATGAAAGCTTGAACGTGGCCTTTCTGCCTTTTAATCTTTTTACAGTTAAAATTGCTTTCAAGAGTCACTTATTTCATCCTCACACTCAAATGAAGGTAGAGTCTGTTCCATTTTGTAGATATTGTTAGCCCAGATACGGAAAAAAAATTGATTATATGCCACAGCCAAATGAGGGAGTTCTGTGTTATAAATCTGTAGAAAATTACTTATCTCCTGTCAGTTTCTTATTTTAAAAAAGTATTTCTGACAGTACCCAGCAAAACCTGCCGTCAGGCATTTCCCCAAGCTTATGTGGGAACTTCTATAATGTGCTATTTTGGGTCTCCATAAACCTACAGAAACTCAGAAAGGGGGCATCTTATGGCCCAGCCACAGTGATACAGGCAGTAGGGTGCTACTGAATAATGCAGCAGTGCTGGACCTACATGGGGGCCCTGGTTTGGACACCAGGTCTACTGAACATGCCACGCCCACCTGTGTGATCCTAGGGGCAGGGAGACTGGAGGGGAGGGTTGTAGCATGTCTGTCATGTCTCTCTCCCCTTCATGAAAGAAAGAAATGAACTTTAAGAGGGACTAGAAGATTGCATAATGTTTACATTGCTGAACTTCCATGTAGTTGGCTACAGTTCAAGTTCCAGACCTGGCAGGCTTAAATTTTACACTGGGCACATGTGTGTGCATGCCCAAAATCTCGAGAGAAGACTGGATGAGAAGGGATTGTGACATGGCCATCCCTCCTTCCGCCGGGGGCTGGGGGTGATTTCTTGCTTTCTGTCTCTGTCTCTCTGGCAAACACATGTGTGCTATAGCAAAAATCTCTCTTGAAAAAAGAAAAAATAAATGAACTTTAAAAAAATTTATTATATAAATGGGGGTCGCCTTTCAAAACATTGAAGACTGCAGCCAGTGGTTTTATATATCTGTTTATGCCTGCTATGTTAGCCTGTTTATACTTGGTGTACTTTTGAAAAGTAAAGAAAACACTTGGATTCCTAGGTTTCCTTCCTGAAGTTGGACTAGAGAGTGTTTCTTAATGTAAATGAAATTGAGATGGTCAGTCATTCCATCAATGTTCTATTGTTCCTGACCTCCCCTTCTTCCTGGTCCCCTTCTTCCTGTCAATCCCTGATTGACATTTTTATCTCACAGAGGAAATCCACAGTATGTTCTGCAAAGCCGGTTTAGATGAAAAGCAAAATCTGGTTGATCGTCGCTTACAAGTTAATAGGAAAAAACAAGTGAAAATGCACCGAGTGTGGGTTCAAGGCAAATTCCAGAAACCATTGCACTAGACTCAAAATACCTCCAAATTAGTATTTTCACTCCTTTCTCATGACTGAACTGTGTACTGTGTCAAGGCACAAAACCAGAGGACCATACTACTTGGACTCCTACAGATTTTTCATTTTTTAGAAGATAATGAGAAGAAAAGAAGACAATTTGTATTTCTTGCAGTTTTATCATAGGTGAGTTCTGAACATTTTAAGCACATCTGATTTGGAAGAGTACACCATTTCCTATGTTTTGAAAACTTAATATGCCCAAGCTTGTTTGAGCTAATAACATCCAGCCATTTCATCTGTTCTTTGAATTTTGTAAGCATTCCATTAAATTACTGATAATAAATTGGATAACTCTTTTTTTAGAGAGATTTTTGCTATACAATGCCTGTGTTCACCAGAGAAAAAGAGAGACAGAGAAAAAGATAGCAGGAAATCACCCCCAGAGGGGATGGCCAGGCTCCAATCCCTTCTCCTTCATTCTCCTCTCAGGATCTTGGACACACACACACACACAGCATGAGGTTTAAGCCACCAGGTCTGGGATTCGTACTGCGGTCGACTACATGGGAGTCCAGCGACATAACCATTACACCATCTGCTGGTCTCTAAATCAGATAATTTTGAGAAACCATAGAACTGGAAGAATCATCTATTTGATGTATACTTTAAGCTTAGTAAACTAGTTCCCAACATAGACTCTCCTCCATCGTGTCTGATAGCACAGAGATATCTACAAGCCCTCGATCAAGGTGTATTTTTTGTTTTGCTTTCTCCAATTTTTTTTTAATTCAGAAGCTGATGTATGACATACAATTTTAATTTCTCTTGCCTTCCCTAAAATTAGGGAAGTATGGCCTATGATAACCTGATTTTCAGGCTACTTTTAGATGAATATGTTGTTGTACACTTTCTTTAAGATAGTTTAAAGAAATTTATTTACTCCCTTGCCTAAAAAAGGATATTTGTTGGCTTACAAATTATACTTTGTAAAAATGGAGTTTTGGGGCCAGTAGGTGGCATGGTGGTTGAGGGTGCTGGCCAACCACAGTAGGAGTCCTGGACCTAGCAGCTCGCTTTCTCACTTTCCCTCCTCTCTCTCTCTCTCTCTCTCGCACTCACACTCTGTCCCTCACTTTCTCTCTCTCTCTCTCTTTCACTCTGTCCATCTCTGGTCAAATTTAAATAAATAAATAAGTATATAAATAAATAGAGGTAAATAAAATAAGACTGGAGAACATAAAACTATTAAAAATTGTAATGGACACTAGAGACAAAGTGGAAAGAGTGTGGGAGGGGAAGAGTGTAGGAAAGGAAATGGGGGGGAATGGAGAGGTAAGACATTTGTGGGACACAGATAAGGTTTATTATCTGTTGACAAGTATGTGTATAATAGTCTCAACTGGACTGCACTGAGGTGTAAATCGTGCTGGGTAAAGTCTCTTCACAATCTAAATGATGTATAGTGATTTAATGTACAAATAAAAAAATTAAAATTTTTAAAAATGGAGTTTCTAAAATTGGTCTTTCATTCATTACACAGTATTTACTGAGTAATTAGATCGTGCTGCATTATATGGAATAATACAATCAATAAGGCCCAGCCCTGTCTTCAGGGAACTTAAGTAGGGTGTAACTGGCAGAGCAAAATGTGCATATCCCAAACCTCTAAATCATGATCTAGAGTAATATATAAAAAAATACTCAAAAAGGGAATTTACACCTAGCAGACTCTATGAAGCACAGAAATCTGGGGGAAAAATGGACCGTCTCTTTTAGGAACACCACTGGAATGATTCACTTCACCGTTTTCCTTTTTTAATTCACTTAAAATTTAGTTACCTAGAAGAGTGTGATGGATACAACTTGGGTCATGAATTTATCTCTTGGCATCTCTTCTATTCACCAGAATGGGAGATAATTCCTCGAAGAAAAAATCAAGACATTGTTATTCAGAGAAAGGGAAAGGAATGCTGTCTGGTCACAAACAGCACATCCTGTTAGTGGTGGTAGCAGTAGTAGTGGTAGTTCCAAAATGAGAGATCAGCTGTGAAAAAGAATAGGGAAGAATCTGGCTCCTGGAGGAGGCAGGTGTCAGGCTAGTCCTTGAATGTACATTCTCTAGAATGGAGAGAAGACAAGTCTGTTTGGTGGAGGACATTCATGATGAGGAGTAGTGGAGAGAAGATGAGGAGGGGTCAGCTGGTAGACAGCCTAGGATAGCAGTGTGTTGAGTACTAGTTTGTGGTCTGGAACCATCTGAGGTTACCTGGTTGGTTTCTGTTTCCTCCTAAGCATGGAGTGTTATAGTGTACTTAGAGAAACTGACCGAGGAGTTGGCTGTAGAGTGGAGAGGAGTGAGGCCCGAGATCAGCGGCAAGACCACATGAAGGTTTTTGCACAAACCTGTCTTGGTGACACTTCCTCCCAAGTTCAGTCACTGGGTTTCTGTTTAAACACGCATATGTCAGTAATTGTAAAAGTTAAAATTTGCCTGAGACTCTTAATTCAGTTTTATTTCATAATTACAGTGTACATGTAAAAGCCAAGCTAGTAATGAAAGTATTACAGACAACAAGGGCAGTTTAGATAAGTTAATGTTGCCATGGGAACCCCAGCAGAGCTTCTCGAGTCTCAATTTAAAAATCATGGCCCAAGGTGGTTTTAAAAAAACAACAGAAGGTAAAATTATTCTCACATTCTCACACATGTAAATCGTACTGTCTCTCTCAGTTCTAAATAGCAGATTCAAGCCAGCCTCTTGACTGGCACAGTACAGCTCGGCTTCATGTCTTTCTATAATGTATTACAGCATGTGAGTTAACCTTTAGAAGCTTCAAAAATACATCAACCAAATTTGGACTGTGAGACACACACTGAGTTCTCTTGGGCTGTGTCCAGCGTAGACCTCCTATTCCACGTGTCTACACAGCAGGGCCATTTCCACCAGTGCCTTCTACTTGTCTGGTCAGTCTTTCTCTTAGCCAACCTGAATCAGCTTCCTCCTTAGGGTTTGCTGCTAGACAAAAAAATGCAGATCTTGGCAGAGAAAGAAAGAGAAAAAGACCTATTGGCATTTTGCCTATAGATATGAAGAAATTATGGACCCAGTGACACAGGGCTCTGCAGTGGCTGGAGCCCATGTGGAAGACAGGGGGCCTGGTTCCCTGGCTGATCTGTATCCAGGGTGGACATGTGCATACATGCCTATAATCCTGGCTGGCTGGAAAAGGCTGGGGGGACGGTTGCCATCTGAGACCCTGTTAAGGGTGCTTTTCTCTCTCTCTCATGAAATAAAGAAAAGAAGAAGTAATTAGGAAGTGTTGAAATGTTTCTGCGTGGGTGCTCATTTAAGATATTTGATAGGGGCCAGACAGTGCAGTGCTAAAACATGATGCAGGTCCATATTGGGAAGTTGCCTGTTTGCTGCCAGAGACCTCCTCAAGTGTCATGGGCTTGTGTACCCACGATCTGTGTTGGCTGAGGCTAGGGAGTGGATCAAAGTAGTATGATCTTACAGGGGGTACTGTATGTCTGTCTCTGCCTTTGTCTCTGTGTCTCTCACTCATGGAATAAATAAATAAGCTTAAGTAAAATATATGATTACTGCATGGTATTCTCATATCTCCCTCACATCCATAAAACTAGGACCAGTTGTTTATAGTTTATACCCAATTTGATATTTAACATTCATCTGCGGAGAGAGCCAAATTTTGAAAGGGCCACTTTCTTTCTAACATAAAAAAGGTATACACTTCATCTTCTTACAATACAGAAACAATGAAATATGTTATATTAAAATATACCCTCCTTTTTCTCCATTTCTGCAATTTCACTTTTGAGGATTGTCCAAATGAAAAACACACAAAAAACTGTTGCAGAAAGTTGTGAGAAAATCAAGATAAGAGTTTCTGTTATTAAGGTTTTGCATTCAGTATGACACACTTGTCTGCATTAAAAACACCCAGTTAACATTGACTTCTGAGAACCTACCGGCTTGGCTAGTCTCAGTTCCATGTACTTTTTTTTTTTTGGAGAGGTTTTTGCTATAGGGCGCGTGTGCTCGCCACACAGACAGACAAAGAGAAAGTGAGAAATCACCCCCCAGGGGGTTGTCCACACCACAATCCCTTCTCCGGGTATCCTGGGCACGCGTGCACACGCGCCCAGTGTGAGTTTTAAGCCACCAGGTCCGGGACTTGAACCACCAGGGTATACTACATGGGAGTCCAACAACATAGCCATTACACTAACTGCTGGTCCCTCAGTTTCATGTACTTTGTTACTAAATTGTGAACACATCCCGGCTTCCACCATTATGTAATTCTAAGCTGCTGTACTTGTTTGTTCATAAAAATCCACCCATATGCAAATAGCTTCCCTCCTAGGGGCAAAACTTAAAGCCACCTGAACTATGGGATTGTTCACCCCTGGGCATGTTAAATTCTTGCCCTCTAACTCCTATGCTTTTTTTTATGGTTTTCCAACGCATCAAAGTTCCAAAGCCAGAATAGATCACACATTGTTACTTCTAATTGGTTTTCATCTTTATTATGCTCCTCACAAGTGCACATAACTTCCTATTTGCATAACTAATAGGCCTCTCTCAAAGCCTGTGTGCCTCCTGCTTCCTGCCTCTGTTAGTCATCTGTAGGCTACATGTTGGCGTGGGTACTTTCCCCACTTGTGAAAGTGCCTCGTAAATTCTAAAGCATGAAAATGTCCGAGGTATTGTTATTAATAACAGCATTTACAGTGTACCAGCAGTGCACACAGTACTCCAGCAATAGATTCTTTTTCAATGATTTTATCAGACATCGTGAGAAAGACAGTATCATGCAGTGGAAAAAGTACTGCTTTGGAGTTAGAACCACGTGGTTATTCTTAATTTAGCTCTGAGCGCTAAGTTTTTTTTATATACTGTACACATTCCTTCATTTAGTCCTCAAACTCCTATGAAATCATTTTTATTATAAACATTTAGCAGATGACATTGGGATTCTGAGATGTTGGGTAACTTGCCCAGGATATCACAGCTAGGAAGTGGCAGAGCCTGAATTTGGACCCAGAACTGTCTGATTCCGAAACCTCGACTCTCATCACTGTACTGTAATTGATAGGCTCAGATGCTGTCTGGGAAGGTGCTAGAGAAGAAAGAGAGCGCCTGAGTCTAGCAGAGAACTAGACCGACGGGGTGGGAGTTCAGATCACACGACCTTCAAGGCAAAGGCTTATTCTAGATCCAGTTGGCCTGTGAAATAAGTAGTTGCACTTGTCCACAGTGACACATTGGAAAGGACAGGAAGCAAATGAACCGAGAAGAATGACAAAGCAAAAAGCTTTCAATCTGCTCTTTTCAGGATTCTGCATATGCTTAGTGCTGCTCTGGCCCCACCCACTTCAGGCTCCCACCTGGAGCTTGGTATCCCTGCAGTACTCCTCACCAGCATAGCCCTCACTTACAGGCCAGTCATTCCACACTGTGGAGGGGACAGAGCTCGTCAAATGTCTATAAGGCTTCAGCTCCAGCCTGATGTAAACAAAGTGGAAGCAGGAGGTGTCAATAATAAAATGTGAGTGAAGACATCTTTATTTAAAATGTTGTGTGTACATTAATACTACGTTAATGCCAACTCAGGCACGAAATGTTGAGCATTTCTTGGAATATGGCTTGGGATTTGAGAGGCACAAAGGTACCTGCATGATGGCTTTGGTGTAGTCATAAATAGAAGTAAAATAACAGTTGCATCTTCATTTATAATGAATCTGTATTGTGGCCCCAGAGCTGGAGAGGAGAGTGGATGCCAAAGTCTGTCTTTCAGTAACATATGTCTTAAATGACAGGGAAGAGGTGTTGAAGACAAAATTATTTTTTCCTATGAGTATGAATCAGCAACGTGCAGTAACAAGCAAGTAATAATAGTTCTGCATGTGAGTGCCTACGGAGGGTACGAAAAATAGCATCAAATTGAAAACACAAGTGCACCTGCAGGAGGGGCCCAGGAGGCCGCAGAGCACCGCTCCTTAGAGCACTGCCTCCAAGTGTCTCAGAGCACAGAGACCCTAACTCTGGCAGGTCAGGTTGGCATGAGATAGATGGAGCACATTAAAACCTCCAGATGGTCAAAGACAGCCCACCTGCAGCTGCCCTCAGTTTGTCAGAGGCAAGCACCAAAGCACTACCACTTGCCAAGAGTTTAAAACTACAGTTTTTGATTCCACAGTTCCTGCGGTTTCACAATCACTTAACCTTTAGTAAAGAACAGCTAGAAGCAGGTGAATGAATAAATACACACTAATGTTACATAAAGAGGGGATAAAATCATTGACTTCAGATAATCATAAAGAGTGTCCAGGAATCTGTGTTCTTGGCATTCCAGTGACCCCAGGGGGGGAAATGCTTTTCTATGGGATCTTAGTTACCAAATCAAATAAAATAAGCCACTAGTACCTCCTAAGAAACTCTGAGCGTCATGTCTCCTACTTGGGCTGATGAGGAGACCAAGAAAATTACGCATTTTGTTAAGCTTATAAAAATTAATTGGTGGGACTAGCAGATGGTGTAATGGCTATGTCACTGGACTCCCATGTGGTCCACCATGGTTTGAGTCCCATCCCTGATGGCTTAAGCCCACGCTGGGCGTGTGTGCATGCGTGCCCAAGATCCCAAGAGGAGAAGGGATTGCAGCATGGCCATCCCCCTTGGGGGTGATGTCTCGCTTTCTGTCTCTCTGTCTCTCTCTGTCTTTCTGGCAAGCACATGCGCCCTATAGCAAAAACCTCTTCAGAAAAAAAAAAAAAAAAAAAAATTACTTGTCAATGCCCAGGATGACATCAGATGTTCTCCTAGCAGGATGGAGAAGGTGGGGTAAGAGAAGACCGCTCAGTCCCACTCAGGAATAGATTTTTTTTTCCTCAAAAAGATGGAGATGGTGTGGGAAGGGCAGAAAGCTTTGCCCTCTGCGAGAATTCCTTTCTCAGCAGGATGGAGGAAATGCAGTAAGAACTGCCATCCTGACCTCACCCAGGGTCCAGCTGTGCTGCCCTCTGAGAAGAGCCTCTCCCTGCAATGTCAGAACAGGAGTGGACACTGCTTTCGGGACTCTGGGCAGGGAACAGCAGGTGCACTCACAAGGTACATGGCTTATAATCCGCATTCATCAGCCCTCTGGCTAGACTCTTTGGCCATAGCCATGGTTGTTTCCCAACCCCTGGGCCTATATAGACAGTAGTTTCTGTTTTTGTTTTTTGGTTTTTTGTTTTTTTTTGTTTTTTTTTGTTTGTTTGTT
Organism: Tupaia tana; assembly: GCA_026018925.1. Classification (NCBI taxonomy): domain Eukaryota; kingdom Metazoa; phylum Chordata; class Mammalia; order Scandentia; family Tupaiidae; genus Tupaia; species Tupaia tana. The sequence continues at coordinate 73,440,428 of JAKSZU010000001.1, forward strand.
TTTTTACATTAACTGATTCATTAAGCAAGTTTGTACCAAGCACCTGCAGGCAAATTACTCATGAAAGGGACTTGGTGCACCCTCAAGAAGCTCACAGTGTGGTGGTCAAGATGATGCATAAACTGCATGATATCCAGGGTGACTGTGGCCACCCTCAATTCACGGGTGCTTTAGAGTCTCAGCTCATCTTTTTTCTAGTGTTCACAGGCTGCCATGAAATAGAAACTTGATGACTGCTTTTAGGAGTGCTGAATATAGGCAGATTTGTCTCCACACAGGTGTATGTGTGTGTCACATTTGTGTTCTGTGCAGGTATGTACACAAACATGTCCTGTTTTACTTTTTCACCAAACTTTATAACATATGCTCTCTATTAATGCAAAATAAATAATAAAATCAAGAGAAATTCTTGGGCAGTGTTTTCAACCCATTGCTCCTTTTTGTGACACTTTGTAGTTCACTGCCAAAAAAAGCAGAAATTAATTTTTTCCCTCAGTTAATCTTTATATCAAGTACGGTTGTTTGAAAAAAAAAAAAAAAACGAGAAGGGCAGTTGCAAATCTGTAAGTATTCTTCATTGGGAAGAAATATTAAAACTATGTGAGTTCCTGAGGCCAGCAGGTGGCATGGTGGTTAAGGCACCAGACTCCCACATGGCTGACTATGTGGTTTGAGTCCCAGACCTGGCAAGTTGAAAATCATGCCAGATCCATGTGTGTGCGTGCCCAAAATCCCAAGAGGCGAATGAAGGAAAAGGGATTGCAGCTTGACCATCCCCTCTAGGGAAGGGATATTTTCACTTTCCCTCTCTCTGTCTCTCTCTAGTGAGTTCCCATGCCCTATGACAGAACCTAAAAACAAAAAGAAAAAGGCTATGTGAATTCCTAAAGTTAATGAGGAGATGCAATTGAGTCAAGTGCATTGGTGTTTTTCTACTTATTTATTTTTTAAATGCTATATACTTAGTCCAAGCCACACCATGCAATTACTGTCTCATTTCTTTCTCTTGCCTCCTGAGAGTAACTCGTCTTCCTCCTGAGGCTGCCCTGCTGAACAGAATGTGTGGCATAGAGAATAAGATGGCTCTCCATACATCTTTAGTTGTGCCCTGCTGCCTCAGGTGAGCTGAGACAGCGTCCCCTCAAGCAGCATTTGGAACTTGTACTGAAAATCACCTGAAAGAGAATAGCTGAAATTGCCAGCATCACATGCTGCATTGAAGCAAGAATTTCTGCCTCCAAGGATAATTGCTTTTCTCATTGCTCATACTTCTTCCTTCACAGCCCTCATTTATTTTAATATATATATTCCACTTTGACTTTCTAGAAGATATTTTTAAAGGTTTAAAAAAAAAAAACCCTCCAAATGAAAGATGAAATTCAGGAAGCAGAGAAGTCTGTATTCTATTTTTCCTTTCCATGAATGTATTCTTAATCAGCTAGCACCGAGTGTCTCTTCATTTGCAGCTTTGTTTCCTAATAGAGTACTCAGGCTCTGGAGATTAGTGAGACAAAGCTTCATTACAACCAGCCCTGTTTTATTCCCATTTCTGCTCTGCTTTCTCTTCCTAACTCACTCTCCAGGTGCTTCTTTCTCTTGCCAAATAGTGCAAGGAAATACTTTTGCAGATCTTTTGTTTACTTTAGAAAAAAGGATTGATCCAGGCTTTCCCATTCAGGAGTGCTGCTCATTTCCTGACTGGCCTTTAAAGTTTGGCTCAGTAGCAACTTGGGGATTTGTTTTCTACCAAAAGAGTGAAAGGAACTGGGTGCCCAGTAGTCCTCTGTTAAAATAAGAAAGAAATTCTGGTCATTCCCTTGTTAAGCAAGCTAATGTTTTCCTTGTCAATTTTTTTTTCTCATTCCTCAAAGCTTTAATGGATAGTCAATTTAGCTTTGACTTTTAAAAAGGAATTGTAATAGGGTTGTTTCTCCTCCAGGTGCACACAGAAACTGGCCATGTGCACAGGGAAACTTTCAAAAATAAAGAATGACCTCCTTCAGGGCCAGATGGTGGCACAGACTTAGACCTTGCTGCCCTGTGAGGCAGACCCATGTGGGGAAGGGGCTGCTTTGTGTCCGGAGACTTCCTGAGTATGCCAGGCATGCTTGTGCCTGTGATCCAGGTTGGCTGAAGCTGAGGTGGATTGTGACATCAAGACCCTGTTGGGAAGCTAGATCTCTGTCCCTTGGTTTCTCTCATGGAATACATAAATAAACTTAAAAAACACACACACACACACACACACACACACACACAAGAAGAACTTCTTTGTTGTTTTTCATCTATAGTACGCAGTGCATGCAGGGTTTACCCCTACTCCAGTTCCATTGTTATCACCTGGCCTGGTATAGGAGGCACTGTGAACGCCAAAAGAATGTGGCCTGGGCTACCTCACTTTCCAGGACTACCAAGTTAATGGAGCTTTAGTTATTACATGGTTGGACATTTTCTTATTTCATGTAGGTTTCATAAGTCTTCTGTGCTTTCTTTGGCACAATTATATTAAATTTTATTCTAGTTATGCAACTGTATCTGTAGTATAATTATGTTTATATATGAATATAAATTACTCTTGGTTCATCCTACTCTGGGGAATGTATTCATAGATTGTTGTGAGGTCAGTAACTTTCCAAAGAGACAGGCTTTCAAAACCTGGAGCCTGCAATGTTGGATATTAATGCATTCTTTTATATTCAAAAATATTTTAGCTGGGAAAGTTGAATGATAAATAGAATTAAAATAGAAAACACCGACAAATTAAAGATCTTAACTAAGTTAGGGCTGGGTATTGTCTTTCTTAAGGATTTAATCTGTAGTATAAAATAATATGGCAAGTAAAACATGGGAGGTACAAAGACGAAGCTCTTGGCATAGAAAAGTTCCAGTTGAGAAAGCAGAAGACAATATCAATATCGTGACAAGCAGTCCCAGGTCAGGCTTTCCTCTGAAGCTCAGTCTGGCACAGTCCCACGGGGAAAGGCTACCCACAGAAACAGGCAGCACTGTGGCCTTAGAAGAGTGGGTAATGTTCACAGGCAGATTAGCCAAATACTGTTCCAGTGACCCAAAGAAAAATGGAAGGTCAGGGAAAATTGTAGCAAGAGTGATTTGTAACTGAATTGCAAGAGAAGTGAACTGTAAGCTTACGGTCTGTGTAAGCCCAGAGGAAGAGCCAAAGAAAGGGCCGTAACTGAACCCTAGAAATAGGAAGGCTATAGAGGCCAGGAGCTTTTTTTCCTTCCTACTTCTACTACAGAAATGGCTAAGACATTTTGTTTTTGATACTTTTTATTAGAGCAAAGTTTGTTTTGCACCATGACATGTCACAATGCATGAATGTGTGGATCTGTCACAAACCTGGAAAGGTAGGACATGGCTTTAGGAGAAATAAGCTCAGAGAGGTGCAGGAGGATGGACCTAGAAACTGGTCACATGCACAGGGAAACTTTCAAGAACGAAGAACTACCTCTTCGAGGGCCAGTGAGTGGCACAGAGGTAAACCACGATGCTCTACGAAGCAGACCCACACGGGAAAGTGGTTGCTTTGTGTCCGGAGACTTCATAAGTACGCCAGGCATGCCTGTGCCTATGATCCAGGTTGGCTGAAGCTGGGGTAGATTGTGGCATCAAGACTCTGTTGGGGGTGCTGCATCTCTGTCTCTTCAGTTTTCTATGGAATACATACGTAAACTAAAAAAAGATGAGTCTCATTCTCCAGTGTGAAGAAGGAAGAACTGGTTCCTCCTTTGGCAAAAGGGAATTGATCGAGTATCGGTTAAATGGAGTCACCAAATGGTTCACCATTCACTGCTCCCCTGTGAGAGAATAAACAGAGACCAAGCAAAGAATGCAGGCCGGAATGACCTACTAGACAAAATCATGATGGGGAATCACCATCATCTGGTGAGGTTAAAGAAAGCCCCAATGAATAATATCCCTCTCTTCCTTGCCCACCTTTTAAACCAGTGAAAGAAACTGAGGTGCCAACAGATGAAGATTAAAATGTCACTCTATTACTGATGAAATCGATACAGGGGAAATGTCTTTAGACTGCATGGAAACAGTTGCCTGGCTGTTACTGGACCTAGACCTGGAATCCATACCTAGACAAGCACAGGACTCTACCCATGGGATGAAGCCCATTACGGAACACTTCCTTCCAAGAGGAAGTGAAGAAAGGCTGGGTACATGGGTCTAATCCATCTCCCATGTTCACTTGTTACATCTGTCACTCCATCTCTCCTAGGAATGAGGAAAGACCAGAAATCTTATACTTGTTGCTGTCCCTGCACGTGGCAAGAAACAGGAGTGAAATTACCTGACCATTTCATAAGTGCTGGGTAAAGCATATCCCACATGTACTGAGGCTAGGCCAGTGTGAAACAGACTCTACTTCGTCCCCTGGTCACTTACTGAGTAGGGTCTGCTCAGAGAGATGCACCGGCAGTGGTTTTGGCATTTACCTGTTAACTGGCAGCTTGTCTGGTCTGTAAGCATTTGCCTTAATGATGGATGAAATCTGCAGGGTATGAGACATGACTGGAATACTGGGAATGGCAAACAAAATGGATTTCCAAAGTTATGAGCACTGACTTATTCCGGGACCGCACTATACTTAAATCTTTACTAGATTGCTTAATAAACGGCCAGTCAGTCCAGCTCTGCCTACCACCATTTCTGCACTGATTTTCAAATGAATAGCTGGTTCTAGACCAGTGCTCCTCATACTGTCTGAGGTGAAGGACCAGTTGTTGCTTTCTGGTCTGTTTTGTTCATTTCCAGTCTGTCACAGAGCAATACTTTTTTTTTTTTTCTTTTTTTGGAGAGGTTTTTTTGCTATAGGGCGTGTGCGCTTGCCAGACAGACAGAGAGAGACAGAGAGAAAGAAAGCGAGAAATCACCCCCCAGGGGGAATGGCCATGCCGCAATCCAGATTCTTCTTCATTCTCCTCTCAGGATCTTGGGCATGCATGCACAGACGCCCAGCGTGAGTTTTAAGCCACCGAGTTCGGGACGCGAACCATGGTCAACTACGTGGGAGTCCAGCGACACAGCCATTACGCTAACTGCTGGTCCCTCAGAGCAATACTTTTGTAAAGCAATGTAAGAATGTATTACTAGAAAAGAGAAAAGATGTTCCTGCCATTTTGTTTCTCTGTCCTCCCCCCCCCCCCCCCCCCAGTCTCTCCTTATTACTTTCCAGTCAACCAGTGAGTACCAGCTATATGTCAGGCTCTGTTCCAGGTTTTGGAAATGAAGAGATGAATAGGAAAAAGTAAAGATAGACAGAATACAAAACCAAGATTTGTATTAGATGGAACAGATATAAAATTACTTGACAGTAGGGATTGGTAGCGCAGCAGTAAAATGTGATGCTCTGCAAGACTGACTGCTGTGGGAAGGTTTCGGGTTTGTGTTCAAAGACCTCCCTGAGTACTCTGGGCACATACACGCCGATAACGCAGGGGTGGCTGAAATGAGGTGGATTATGGCATCAGGACCCTGTTGGCGGTGCTGTGTCTGTGGGTCTGTCTTCTCTCATGGAAGGAATAAGTAAATAATAATTTTTTTTAATTATTCAGTTTCCATATTCACCTTATTGCAGACTGGTAATGAAACAATTCGTAGACCAGCCCCTGCCCATGGTTTGAGCTGATCTGTTCTAAACCATAGTGATTAGGTTAGAAAGCAACAGCACGGCATTTGTCCTGTCTGGCCTCCGTGCTCCATTGTCCCCTACATCTCCAGGTTCAGAGTGCCAGGACCTGGGCTCTTGCACCTAGAAAATCTTGGGTCCAAGTGTTCCATTGCTTTTCCCTGGTATCCTTTTCACACAATGGGCTGAATTAAGCACACAAAACCACACCTCACCCCCTAGCTTTCATCAGGACTCCTATAATTATTGTTCTTTTGATTTGTTCACTTAAAATTTTTTTTTTACTTTATTGTAACTTTGTGAATAAGAACAAAATATTTTCTATGCTGATTTAAAATGGAAAAGGAGACAATTCCTAACACAACTCAAAATGTGTATGTGTGTGTGTGTGTTTCACAGAATGATATTTTAAATGCTGGGTTGATGCCAAATTCAAGGAACACAGAGAACTTGGGAAAGGCCAGAGAACAGAGAAAGATTATTAATAGTTTCTTTATAAGGGCCGTGGTTAGAGACTAGAGAAAATGTGTTTATTTACCCTAAAAGGAAAGCACACTAGAAGACGAGAATGATAGTTCCCAAGTAGAAATGGTTAAAAAGGGCTCTCAGAGAGGAAACCTGAGACTCATTTTGGATATAAATTCTAACTTCACTGTTGCTGGTAGACCTTAAGCAAGACATTTAATATTTTTGAGCCTCAATGTCCTCAAGTATATAATGGAGATAATGTTTACCTGCAGATTGTTGTAAGAACTAAATAGAATGTCCATGATGCCTTGGGACCAGCAGATGGTGTAATGGTTATGTTGCTGGACTCCCACATAATCAACTGCAGTTCGAGTGCTGGACCCAGTGGCTTAAAACTCACGCCAGGCACGTGAGAGTGGGTGCCCAAGATCTCGAGAGGAGAATGGAGGAGAAGGGATTATGGTGTGTCCATCCCCTGTGGGGAGTGATTTCTCACTTTCTCACTTAAGTAGTAATTAATGTCATTTTTTTTTTAAATAAAGGATGATGTGATGACTAACTTTAGGTGTCAAATTTGACTGGATTAAGGATACTTAAATAGCTGGTAAAGCATTCTTTCTGGGTACGTCTTTGAGGGTGTTTCTTGAGGAGATTGGCATGTCACTATGAGGCATGTGCACCAAGTGGGGATGATCCATCCTCTATGTGGATGGGAAAATATAGGAGGAAAGTGTCATGATATTGGATTCAGCAGTGATGTCTTGGATATACACAGGCAATGAAAGAAAAATTAGATAATAGGACTACATCAATATTTCTAAATTCTGTACGTTAAAGGACAAAATCAATAGAATAAAAGGCAACTCAGGGAATGGGAGAATATATTTGCAAATCAACTAGTAATTGGTTAATATCTAGAACATGTAAAAGAACTTTTACAACTCAACAATAAAAAACGAAACAATTTAAAAATGGGCAAAGGACTTGAATAGATATTTCTCCAAAAAAAAAGATATGTAGTTGGCCAATAACATAGTTAAAAATGCTGAGACCAGCAGGTGGTGTAGTGGTTAAGGTGCTGGACTCCCACATGGCCAACCGTGGTTCGAATCCTGGATCTGGTGGCTTGCTTTCTCTCTCTTTTTCTGTCTATCTCTGGTGAATTAATAGTAATAACAATAGTAGTAGATAAAATGAAATAATTTTTAAAAACAACTTCTTGTACAATTTAAAAATTTTTTTAAATGCTCAGTGCCATTCATCACTGCAGAAATACAAATCACAGTGGGATACTACCTTGCACTCATTGAGTGGACTATCAAAAAATAGAAAATAATAAGTGTTGGTGAGGATTTAGAGAAACTAGAACATTTGTGCATTCTTGGTAGGAATGTAAAATGATGCAGCAGCAATGGAAAACATTATGATGGTTCTTCAAAAAAATACAAATAGGGGCCAACGGTGGCACATGGTAAAACTTGATGCTCTACAAATCTGACCCACATGAGAAGGTTTCAGGTTCATATCCAGAGACCTCCTGAGTATGCTGGTCACATGCATTCCATAAGCTGGGTCTTAGCAAATTTGGGGGTAGACTGCATCAAGACCCTGTTGAGAATGCTGTTTTTCTCTCTCTCTTCCCTCTCTCATTTATGGAATAGATAAATAAATAAACTAAAAGAGAGAGAGAGAGAGAATTGTCGTGTAACCTAGCAATTCTTCTGGATCTATATTTTAAAAACTGAAAGCAGGAACCTGAAGACTTACTTGTAGATCTATGCTTAGAGTAGCATTATATTATTTTCAAATGGCTTTTTTCTTATTCTCATTTTTTTGTTTGTTTGTTTGTTTGTTTTTTGGGTTTTGTTTTTTTTTTTGAGAGAAATTTTTGCTATAGGGTACATGCATTCACCAGAGAGACAGACAGAAAGAGAGAAATTAGTCCCCAGGGAGGATGGCCATACTGCAATCCCTTCTCCTCCATTCTCCTCTCGAGATTTTGGGCATGCACACACATGTGCCCAGCTTGAGTTTCAAGCTGCTGGGTCTGGGGCTCAAACCATGGTCAACTATGTGGGATGTAACCATTATGCCATCTGCTGGTCCCTAGAAGCATTATTTCTAATAGCTGAAAGGTGGAAACAACTGAAGTGTCCATCAGCAGATAAATGGATAAACAAAATGTGGTATATACACACAATGGAATATTATTCAACCTTAATTTAAAAGGAGAAAAGGGCCAGCACCATGGTCTACTGATTAAGTGACTTCGATCCCACATGGCAGACCAGTTCTAATTGTGACCCCAGTGGCTTAAAAAACATGCCAGGTGCTTGTGTGCATCTACCCAAATCCCAACAGGATGGAGAAATGAGAGGAGATTGTACTCTGACTGTGCTCCTTGGCAGGGGAGGAGGGGTGTCTTATCTGCTTTCTCTTTCTCTCTGTCACTCTAGCAAGTGCACATGCCTTCTGGCAATTAAAAAAAAAACAAAAACAAAAAAAAAAAAAAAAAAAAAAAAAAAAACCTCTAACATACCCTATAAGATGAATGAAACTTGAAGACTTCATGCTAAGTGAAATAAGCCAGTCACAAAAAAGACATATTGGTATGACACCACATACATGAGGTACCTAAAGTAGTCAAATTCATTGAGACAGAAAAGTAAAATGGCGGTTTCCAGGGCTGTGGGACAGAGAAATGGGGAATTATCACTTAATGGGTACAAAGTTCTCATTTTACAAGATGAAAAGCATTCTGTGTGGATGATAGTGATTGTAGCCTAACTCCCATGGACATGTGGATGTACTTCATTTCACTGAGCTATATACTTAAAAATATTTACAATGGTAAATTTTGTGCTGTATATGTTTTACCAGAATTTAGGGGGAAAACAAACAAACAAACAAAAACAGCTAGCCTTTGGCTTCAACCTGGCCTTCCAAAATCATGAACTTGCTGCCTTCTCTTTCTAGCTCCCTGCTCTATCTGCCCACTTTGCATTCACACTTGTCACCTAGTCCCAGGAAAGGGGACTTAGTTTCAGGAGATCATGCATTCCCACCATTACAGTGCCTTCTCATAACTCCCACCCTTAAGTCTGCTCTGGGGCAATCACAACCCTTCTCCAAGCAACCTGGGAAAGTTCAGTCCTTCCACTACCCCATTGTGGTTGAGAGCGATGAACAAGTGGAGAGGTCCCGAAACAAAGGTGTTGCACTGGACTTTGCCCCACACAGTGTTCTGGGCATGAATTAGGAGAACCTCAGCTCTCTAGGTTCTGGCCTTCTCACTAAAGTGCTCATTTCCTTTTCTCTGGTCTTGCATTTCCCTTCAGAATTCATGCTCATCTTCTCAGCTCTTACCTCAGTCTCCCTGATATTTCAGTTCAAATGTTGCCTCCAATTGTGTTGCCTGAGGTTCAGTCCTAGGGAGTTCACTCTTGTCAGGCTCCTCTGGACAAAAAGGACATGACTACAAATCACATATGGCAAACCTAGAATGTAGAAGACAATATAGAAAGGTTCATGCTACCAATTTCAGAATTTCCTTGAGTTCAAAGAATATTTAGATTAGGTGACTATCTTAATTCATTTGGATCACTAGAATGAAATACTATTAACAGGATTGTTTAGAAACAACAGAAATGGGGACCAGCAGTTAGCGAAATGGCTATGTTGCTGGACTCCCATGTAGTCGACTGTGGTTCGAGCCCCGGACCTGGTGGCTTCAACTCACGGTGGGCGTGTATGCGTGCATGCCCAAGATCCCAAGAGGAGAATGGAAGAGAAGGGATTGCAGCATGGCCATCCCCCCTGGGCGGGGGGTGATTTCTCGCTTTCTGTCTCTCTGTCTCTCCCTGTCTTCCTGGCGAGCACACGTGCCCTATAGCAAAAACCTCTCCAAAAGAAAAAAGAAACAACAGAAATGTTCTCATAGTTCTGGAGGCTGGAAAGTCCAAGATCAAGGTGCTGGCAAATTTGATTGCGAGTGAGGGCTCACTTCATAAATGGCGCGTTCTTGCCCATGCCATCCTTCGCTCTTGCCATAGCCTCACATAGCAGAAGGGACAGCTGAGCTCCATCAGGAATCCTTTGTAAGGGCGCTAATCTCGCTAGTGCTCCTGACCTACTCAATCACCTGCCACTGCTATCACTGAAGGGATTAGGATTTCATTAGCCTCCACCTCTAATACCGTTACTGTGGGGGGTTAGGGTTCCAACATAAAAATGTGAGGGGGACACAAACATTCAGACCATATCAGTGACCAAGTCTAAAATTTGGTCATATAAGAAGAGACCATATACACTTTCTGTTCTTCCCTTTTTATTAAAATTGCATTATTTGTTTAAATTGTTTATCTCTGCCCATTCTATTCTAGAATTAACTACCCATCTACATTTTTTTCCTAGATCTTTTCTATACTCAAAAGTTGTTTGAAGACTGTAGCATTTGCAAAACCAAGAAGGTTGTTAGCAATTTAGCACCTCAGGACCTAACCCAGACCTACCAAATCAGGACCTGCCCTTTCACAAAATCCCTAGGTAATTCATATGCACATTCAAATTAGAACTGTTCAGGCCAGCCACATTCCACATGGCTGGCTGTGCAGTTCCAGTCCCGGACCTGGCAACCTGAAAAACATTCCAGGCACAGGTACATGTGTGCCCCAAAGTCCAGCCAGGAGAAATAGAGGAAAAGGGATTGTGGCTTGACCATTCCACTAGGGATTGTTTTCTCACTTTGTCTCTCTCTCTCATCCCCTGGCATGTGCATTTACCCTCTAGCAAAAATTTAAAAATTTAAAAAATTGTTTTTTTTTTTTTTTTTTTTTTTATTTATTTTTGTATATACTTTCAATCATATTGTTTGGCTTACAATGAGACCATTTCGATATGTGAACATTTCTCCCCAGACCCGTTGATCGAAATATCTTCAACAGATAACACCACACCTCCCCATCCCGTCAATGCTCTACCTCTGTATCCCTTCTCTAAATGTCTTTCGTTGGGCCCCATTCCTCCACATACACCTCATCTGACATTCACACCCATCTCTTGTGTTTGTTCAACTGTTAGTCAATCAGTTTCAGACATAGAAAGCAGACAAACGGTATATATTAAGTGGGGACATACAATGTCTCTCCTTCATAGTCTGGCTTGCCTCACTCAGCAGTACATCTTCCATATTCTTCCACTTTCTGTCAAAAGCCAGGGCTCTGGGGAACCAGCAGTTAGCGTAATGGCTATGTCGCTGGACTCCCACGTAGTCGACCGCGGTTCGCGTCTCGGACCCGGTGGCTTACAACTCACGCCGGGCGCGTGTGCGTGCGTGCCCAAGATCCCGAGAGGAGAATGGAGGAGAAGGGATTGCGGCGTGACCATCCCCCCTGGGGGGTGATTTCTCGCTTTCTGTCTCTATATCTCTCTCTGTCTGGCGAGCGCACGCGCCCTATAGCGAAAAAAAAAAAACCTCTCCAAAAAAAAAAAAAAAAAAAAAAAGCCAGGGCTCTGTTGGTTTTTATGGCTGAGTAGTATTCCATAGAGTATATGTGCCACAGTTTTTCAATCCATTCCTCCATACGGGGACATCTGGGTTGGTTCCAAGACTTAGCAATTGTGAATAGTGCCGCAATAAACATCGATGTGCAAGCACTTTTCCAATGAAGAATTCTTCTGTCCTTTGGGTAGATACCGAGGAGTGGGATCTCTGGATCATATGGCAGATCTATCTGTAGATTTTTGAGGAATCTCCAAATTATTCTCCACAGTGGTTGGACCAATCTACATTCCCACCAGCAGTGTAAAAGAGTTCCCCTTTCACCACACCCCCGCCAACACTTATCATTTTTTGTTTTTTTAATATTAGACAATCTGACTGGGGTTAGGTGGTACCTCATTGTTGTTTTTATCTGCATTTCCCTTACGATGAGGGAGGTTGAACATTTTTTCATATGCCTTTTGGCCATTCGTATGTCATCTTTAGAGAGTGTTTTCTTCATCTCCTTCTCCCATCTTTTAATAGGGTTGATCATCTTTTTTCCAAACACCTTTTTTAGTTCCTTGTGTATTCTGGTTATCAGTCCCTTATCTGATGCAACATTTACAAAAATATTTTCCCATTCTGAGGGCTGTCGATTCACACTAACTACTGTGTCTTTGGCCATGCAGAAACTTCTTAGTCTGATGTAATCCCACTTGTCTATTTTGTGGACGATGGACTCTGCTTTGAGTGTCTTCTTTAGGAAGTCTTTCCCTACACCAATGTCTCCCAGAGTTTCCCCAGCATTCTCCAGGAGCAGCTTTATAGTTTGAGGTCTTAGATTTAGATCCTTGATCCACCTTGACTTGATTCTTGTCAAAGGAGAGAGGTAGGGGTTCAGATTCATCTTTCTGCAAGTGGAAGTCCAGTTTCTCCAGCACCACTTGCTGAAGAGGCTTTCATTTTCCCACTGGATTGACTGGTACCCCTTGTCAAAGATCAGTTGACTGTATGTTTGGGCACTTATTTCTGGGGACTCTATTCTGTTCCATTGGTCCACATGTCTGTTTCTGTGCCAATACCATGCTGTCTTTATTACCACAGCTTTGTAATACATTTTTGGATCGGGGATTGAGATGCCACCCACTCCATTCTTCTTGTGTAGAAGTGCTTTGGCAATACGGGGTCTTTTATGATTCCAGACAAATTTTAAGATTGTCTTTTCTAGATCTGTGAAGAATGTGTCTGGTACTTTGATTGGCATTGCATTAAATAGGTAGATTAATTTGGGTAGAATTGCCATTTTGATTATATTAACTCTTCCAATCCATGAACATGGGATGTCCTTCCATTTTTTTGTGTCATTTTCAATTTCTTTTTTTACCTTCTCATAGTTTTCCTTGTGGAGGTCTTTAACTTCTTTGGTTAGATTTATTCCTAAATATCTTATACTTTTAGTGACTATGGTAAACGGAATAAGTTTTTTCAGTTCTATCTCAGTCTGCCTGTTATTCGTATATAGAAATGCTATCGATTTCTGTATATTGATTTTATATCCTGCAACTTTACTGAATTCATGTATTACTTCCAGTAGTTTTTCCATGGAGACCATTGGGTCTTCTATGTATACAATCATGTCATCTGCAAATAGAGAGAGTTTCACCTCTTCTTTTCCTATTCGAATGCCCTTTATTTTTTCCTCTTTTCTGATTGCGTTGGCGAGGACTTCCAGAACTATGTTGAAAAGGAGAGGAGAAAGTGGGCATCCTTGTCTTGTTCCTGTGTTTAGTGGGAAAGCTTTCAGCTTTTCTCCATTCAGGATAATGTTCGCTATGGGTTTTTCATAGATGGCTTTTATTGTATTGAGAAATGGCCCTTCTATGCCAATTTTGCTAAGAGTCTTGATCATGAAGGGATGTTGTATCTTATCAAATGCTTTTTCTACGTCAATCGATATGACCATATGGTTTTTGTCTTTCTTCCTATTAATATGGTGTATTATGTTTATGGTTTTGCGTATGTTGAACCAACCTTGCATTCCTGGAATAAAGCCTACCTGATCATGGTGTATGATCTTCTGTATAAGTTGTTGAATACGATTTGCTAGTATCTTGTTGAGAATCTTTGAGTCTATGTTCATCAGAGATATTGGTCTATAGTTTTCCTTCCTTGTCCTGTCCTTATCTGTTTTGAGGATGAGGGTGACAGAGGCTTCATAGAATGAATTAGGGAGAGATTCACCCTTTTGGATCTTTAGAAATAATTTGAGCAGAATGGGAGTTAACTCTTCTTTGAAAGTTTTGTAGAATTCAGAGGTGAATCCATCGGGGCCAGGGCTTTTCTTTGTTGGGAGGTTACTTATTACTGATTCAATCTCCTGGCTTGTTATGGGCCTATTCAGACTTTCTATTTCTTCCTGGCTCATTCTTGGTAGATTATATTTGTCCAGGAATTTGTCCATCTCATCCAGATTATCTTGTTTCTTAGCGTATAGATGTTCAAAGTATCCTCTAATGATGTTTTGAATTTCTACTATGTCTGTTGTTATGTTACCAGCCTCATTGCAGATTTGATTCACCTGGTTCCTTTCTCTCTTCTTCTTAATAAGTCTCGCTAGTGGGGTATCAATTTTGTTTATCCTTTCAAAGAACCAGCTTTTGCTTTCACTTACTTTCTGTATAGTACGTTTATTTTCTATTTCATTTATTTCTGCTCGGATCTTTATTATTTCCTTTCTCCTGTAATTTTTTGGATTTTTTTGCTGTTGCTTTTCCAATTCTCTAAGGCTTGATGTTAGGTGATCCATTAGCCTTTTCTCTGTCTTCTTCTTATGTGCACTAATTGCTATGAACTTCCCTCTTATGACTGCTTTGGCAGTGTCCCAAAGATTATGGAAACTTGTATCTTCATTGTCATTGGCTTCCATGAATCTTTTGATTTCGGACTTTATTTCTTCGGTAATAGTGGAGTCATTCAGGAGTAGGTTATTTAGTTTCCATGTTTTTAGGTATTTTTGAGGATTTCTCTTGAAATTAAACTCGAGTTTAATTCCATTATGGTCAGAGAAGATGCTGGAAATAGTTTCTATGCCTCTGAATCTGCAGAGGCTTGCTTTGTGTCCTATGATGTGGTCAATCTTCGAGAAAGTTCCATGTCGGGGTGAGAAAAAACTATATCTTGTGGTTTTTGGGTGGAAAGTTCTATAGATGTCTGTTAAGTCCAATTGATTTATGGTATCATTTAGATCCTTGATCTCTCTACCTATTTTTTGCCTAGATGATCTGTCCAGAGGGGATAATGCGGTGTTGAGATCTCCAACAATTAGTGTGTTGCAGTCTATCTCCCCTTTCAGATCTAACAATCTTTCCCTCACATATTTGGGTGCTCCTGTGTTAGGAGCATAGATATTAATAAGCGTTATATCTTCTCGATCTATAGAGCCTTTTACTATGATGTAGTGCCCTTCTTTGTCTCTTCGGACACTTTTTGTTTTAAAGCCTATTTTGTCAGAAATTAGTATCGCAACTCCAGCTCTTTTTTGGTTCCCAACTGCATGGAAAACCTTTTTCCAACCCTTCACTTTCAGTCCATGTATGTCTTTTTCCATGAGGTGGGTTTCTTGTAGGCAACAGATAGAGGGTTTCTGTTTTTTTATCCATTCAGCCAGTCTGTGTCTCTTGATTGGAGAATTTAACCCATTAACATTCAATGTTATTATCGATGTTACAGGATCTGTACCGACATTTAAGTTAGCCATTGTCTTAGTTGCCTGTTATTTCTTTGTTTCTGGCTGTTGCGTCTTTAGTTTTCCTGGAACAGTACTTTCTTCAGGATTTCTTGAAGAGCTGGTCTGGTGTTGGCAAATTCTTTCAGGTTTTGTTTGTCTGAGAAGATTTTAATCTTTTTTTCCCAAATGAAGGATAATCTTGCAGGGTATAATAGTCTTGGCTGAAATTGTTTCTCTCTTAACACTTTCAGTATGTCTTCCCATTCTTTTCTTGCTTGCATTGTTTCTGATGAGAGGTCTGGTGTTAGTCTTATGGGATGGCCTTTGTAAGTTACTTCTCGTTTCTCTCTTGCCAGTTTTAGTATCATGTCTTTTTCTGTGACATTAGACAGCCTGGCTAAGATGTGCCTTGGGGAAGATCTTCTGGGGTTGATTCTATTTGGGGTCCTTTGTATTTCTTGGGTCCGGATGGTTCGGTGCCTCTCTAGGCTTGGGAAATTTTCTTCCAAGATGTCATGGAATAGATTTTCCATTCCGCTATTAGTTTCTTCACCTTCTGGGATGCCGATTATTCTGATGTTTGGGCGTCTAATAGAGTCTAGTATTTCTCGTATATTATCCTCATGTTTTTTAGTTATTTTCTCGATCTTTTTGTAGTTTTTTTCTAGATCAGAGGTTTTATCTTCTACATCAGAGATTCGATCTTCAGCATGGTCTAATCGGCTCTTAATACTTTCCAGAGAGTTTTTGATTTCTTGTATTATAGACTTTATCTCTAATAGTTCCACCTGATTCTTTCTCAGAGTATCCATTTCTTCTTTCATATCCTGGAAGGACTTCCTAATTTCCTGTAGTTCGTTGTCTCTTTTTTTTTCCAATTCACAGAATTTGGTCACCATGAATGTTCGAAATTCTGTGTCTGTCATTTTGGTAACGTCCTCCATATTTACGAGACATGGAGGGGCATTTTCCTTTGTTGGAGACATATTTTCTTGTTTATTCAGACCTGGGGCTCTTTTTCTACTTTTAGCCATTGGAAGATTACTTCCCTTTTAAAGACCTCTTGGGAGAACTTTTGTCCCACGAGAAGTAAGAGTCTTTCCTTTTTGATGGGAATAGCTGTTTGTTGAAGTCTCTCTTCTGTTGTTTTTACCAATGTGTTTTCAGGAGCGGAACTCTACAGAAGGGTCTAACAAGCAGTATCTCCTTTTTCAAAGGGGATCAGTACTAGGGAGGATCCCAGAGACACTTACCTTCCTAGGAAATTTAAAAAATTGTTTTAAAGAACAATTCTCTAGTGGCCAACAGGTGGCATAGTGGTTAAAGCACTGTACTCCAACATGGCTGATGGCAGTTTAAATCCCTGACCTGGTGGCTTGAAAATCACACCAGATGAGACCAGAAGATGGCATGATGGTTGCTTTGCTGGACTTCCACATGGCTGACGGTCATTAGCATCCTGGCCCAGTGGCTTGAAAATCACACCGGGCATGTGTTCCCGAGATCCCAGGAGGAGAATAGAGAAGGGATTGTGGTGTGGTCATCCCCTCTGAGAGGTGACTTCTCACTTTCCCTCTCACTGTCTCGGTCTCTCTCTTTCTCCAGTGAGCACACACACACACACTATGGCAAAACCTCTAAAAAAAAGAAAAAATCATGCCAGGCGTGTGTTCATGCATGCTCAAAGTCCTAAGAGGAGATTGGAGGATAAGGGATTGTGTTGTGGCCATTCCCCCAGAGGGTGATTTCTTACTTTCCCTTTCTCTGTATCTGGTTAGCGCACATGCCCTATTAGGAAAAAAAAAAAAAAAGAAAAGAAAAGAAAAGAAAAGAAAAAACTAAATAATAAAATAAATAAATAATTTTTAAAAAGAATCCTTTAAAAATTAGAACTGTTCTGGAAAGCTTCTAACTGCTACTGTTGGAATAATAGATCTTTTTTTTTTTTTTTTGAGAGTTTTTGCTACAGGGCACGTACGCTCGCCAGACAGACAGAGAGAGGAAAAAAACAGACATAGAACACTCAGATTTTTAAAAAGGAATCATCAATGAACACACTAAGTATATAAGGAAAATGAACACCCAAGTGCAGATAACTACAACTATATATATATATATATTGGAGAGGTTTTTGCTATAGGGCACGTGCGCTCGCCAGACAGAGAGAGACATAGAGACAAAAAGCGAGAAATCACCCCCAGAGGGAATGGTCATGCCGTAATCCTTTCTCTTCCATTCGCCTCTCAGGATCTTGGACACACACGCACACGCGCCCTATGTGAGTTTTAAGCCACCAGGTCCGGGACGCGAACCGCGGTCGACTACGTGGGAGTCCAGCGACATAGCCATTACGCTAACTGCTGGTCCTGGAATAATAGATCTCTAGCATGGCTATTGATTAGAAGCACCTAGGAAGCTTTATATACTCATTAGTGATATGCACCATAATCCCAGCCACTCGGGAGGCAGAGGCAGGAGGATCTCGAGTTTAGGACAACCTAAGAACATATTGAGAACCTGTCTCTAAAACAAAAACCATGCCGATTCTGGGTCCTACTGCCAGATCCTATTTCATTCATCTACGGGGGCAAGCATTGGTGTTTTAATTCTCTAAGAGATTTTGATGTTTAGCCAGGGTTGAGAACAACTGAATTGTGACTTAAGGGAACTATCACAAGGAATTCAAGCATTACAAACTGGTTTAGAACTGTAAAAGCCAATGTCAGATCATCAAATTTGAGTAGAACTTAACCTAAATATTCTCCAAATATATGTAGAAAGAAGTTTCTCCCCTAAAAGTCTTCCTCTCTTATATTTGATTTTTGTCTGTTTCTCTTAGTGTCTAGGGTGTCTTCCCCTGCTCCCTGAACCTCTATTAAATGGCATCTGGGAATTCCCAAGCCCACTCAGAGCGTCATGCTCCTGTGCCAGCGCCCAAAGCTGGCGCAGCTCCCTGCCACCGATGGCACAGGTGCAGAGTACGGGCAAGATCAGCCCTCACCAGCTCCCTATCTATGGGTGCTGTTTGGCTGATGTCCCAGGGACTCTGCTAAAGCCACCTGCCTAGGTGTGTTTGAATTCCCATAGTGAGCACGCACTGCCCTTACGTACTGCTCACATGTCAGCCATGGGAGCTTGCCGCTCCCCCAACCCCCCACAACACAAATATCTGGAACAACTTTGGCATCCTCACCAATCTGCAACTTCCAGATTTCTTTAGCCCTTTCTCGTGTTTCGTTATTTTCATCTGTCCTTTCAACGAGCCCGGCCAGAATCTATCATAACCTAACCTGGATTCGGCTTGGAGAGCCTCACCTTTCAGATAGCTCACACTTTCCTGAGGACATGCTTTTCTTCCTGGGGCCATAGGTGAGTAGATAAGGGCCTCTCTCCAAGGCTGTGCGAACATTTATATAGTCACTCATAGTCTTCACTTCTATCCCAGAAACTACTTTTTAAAAGGTTCCCATAGATTTTTTTTATCAGTGTTATAGAACATTTTTTTATGTTTGAAAGTGAAATTCAGTTTAATTGATTTATCAAATCTTAATTGAATTCCTGCTGTTACCATCATTGCAAAATGACTTGCAGCTTTCCCATTGTTATTGAAATATTCATCTTCTTTACAAATATTTTGACATTTTTTGAAATGCCAAAAATATGCAGGATGTGTACTATATAGTCAGGAATTAAACAGAACTCTTGCTTTGGCATAAAACTTAGTTTGGGTGGGGAGAGAAGGCAGCTGATAATGTAGATAGGAAAATAGAATTAGGCTAAAATAGTCATTTTTATTAACATGATGTATTTCAAGATAGAGTCCAAACAACTTAATTTCTCTGTAAGAAATGTGCCCTAAATGATTGTGAGTCATTTTTGGAGTTGCAAGTTCTGGCTTCTAATTAAATAGGTGTCATTGAGCAAGTCAGTCTTTTTCTGCCTCAGAATATTTATCTGTAAAATTAGGAAGTTGCATCAAAAGTTCAATAAAGTCTCTTCCAGCTCCAAAACTCAATGCTTCTATGTATTTTCAACTAAGTTATATATTACCAAAAAAGCAGAAATAACACCTAGATTTTTTTCTCCAACTCCTCATTTTGCAATCGTATGGAAAACAAAAATGAAGATAACTTTAAAATAGGAAAAAATTGGCTCAAAGTTATATACAATAATTGGACATCTCAAGTGTGTTTTCACTGTTGTTTTCCATTCTTGTCCTTGAACATAGTATTCAAGTATACATAATTTTACAAAGTTGCAATCCTAAAATGGGTAAAATTTTATATTTGACCTACTTCACTTGATATTGTGTAACTTTTTAATATGATCACTCATAATTGGAGTTTAAATGACTACATGGGGCCAGTAGATGCAATGGAGATGAAGGCAGCGGGATCCCACATGGCCAACTGCACAGTTCGATCCCACACCCAGCAACGTGAAAAACATGCCTGGTGCATGTGTGTGCATGCCCAAAAGACTGAGAGGAGAAAGGAGGAAAAGCAACTGTGGCGTGGCCACCTCCCTTTGAGGGGTGCTTTCTTACTCTCCCTCTCTCTGTCTTTGTCTGTCTCCGGTGAGAACACATTCCCTGTAGCAAAAAAATAGTCTACATGAATATTCATTTCATTGATAAGTATCACAGTTTACTTAGATTAATCTCTATATTTATTACTGTAGACAGACTGTTTTCAATTTTTGGTAGCATAAAGAATACTACAGCAAATTTTTTATTAATATGTTTTTTCTTTTAAACAATTTTATTTTTTGGAATTATTTATTTAATTTATTATTATTATTTTTTTTTAATTTGCTATAGGGCACATTTGCTCACCAGAGAGAGAGAGACAGAGAAAGTAAGAAAGTAAGCCACTAGGTCCAGAACTCAAAACAGCAGTAGGTGGGGCCAACAGGTGGCATGGTGGTTAGGGATGCTGGACTCCCACATGGCTAACCATGGTTCAAGTCCCAGGCCTGGCAGCTTGCTTTCTCACTTTCCCTCTTTCTCTCTCTCGCTCTGTCCCTCTCTGGTCAAATTGAAACAAACAAACAAACAAATAAATAAATAAATAAATAAAATAAGTTAAATAAAATAATTCTTTTTTTAAAAATGTGGTAGGTGGGAACCAGCAGTTAGCGTAATGGCTATGTCGCTGGACTCCCACGTAGTCGACCGCTGTTCGCGTCTCGGACCCGGTGGCTTACAACTCACGCCGGGCGCGTGTGTGTGCGTGCCCAAGATCCCAAGAGGAGAATGGAGGAGAAGGGATTGCGGCGTGACCATCCCCCCTGGGGGGTGATTTCTCGCTTTCTGTCTCTCTGTCTCTCTCTGTCTGTCTGGCGAGCGCACGCGCCCTATAGCGAAAAACCTCTCCAAAAAAAAAAAAAAAAATGTGGTAGGCCATGTGGGAGTCCAGCACTTAACCATCATGCCACCTGCTGATCTCTTAAATAATTTTCTAAATTATTTTAGAAGTTTAGAAGTGTGACTGTAGAGTTAAAAGGGAGCCTCTTTACCATTATTTGTATTACAAATGTCTTTCCCCAAAACTTATATTGATTTACATTGTTGCCACCACATCTGAGAGTGACAACTGAAGCATTTCCATAGGTCTGGGAGGCCAACCCCATTGTCCTAGAAGTTAAGGAAGTCAGATACCACATGGCCAACTGCAGGTCAAATCTCAGACTCAGTGACTTGAAAAACCAAACAAAACAAAGGTGCCGTCTGCAATGATACTTGATGTTTCAATTCACATTTCTTTGATAACTGAAAATCTTGAACATTTTTTTCCGTTTGAGATTTCATTTGATCTTAAATGAATTGTCTAGTTGTGCCCTTTTCTACTTATCTACAAAACCATGGGTGACTCATGTAACCTCTCTGTGGTTCTGTTTTCTCTGTGAACAATAATAGAACCTTATTCATTGAGTTGTTATAAGGAATAAATGCATTACTCAATGTAAAGCATATAGAATAGTACCTGATACATTGATACCTTTAAACAATGTTAGTACTCATGGAAGTCTTAGGGCATTAGTACTGGATCGTCTGGAAAGTCATGATGCATTTTTGCATAGAAACACAGAAAATATGTCATGACTTTTCCAATAACCCAATAGTTTTCTTTATAATTTATGATTTCCTCTAGTTCTTGTATAAATGCATAAATATCTTTGCTTACCTTGTAAGAGAGCTTTTTGTAGTAGAATATGTTTGTGGATCCTTTGGTCTGATGGATTTGGGCAAGTATCTTTCTCAGTATGTTGTTGTAATAATTCCTGTATTAGTTGTGTGTGTGTATTAGTTGTGTGTGTGTACAGGCAGGCACCTGCAAGTCTATGAGTATGTATTTTCCCACAAGTTCAGAAACACAATGTGTACTGAAAAGAGACAGCTCATAAAAATATTGACTGCCCCACAGTATTCAGAGTGGCACACCCAGCTCTATTGAAGAACTGTTTGACCAAGGCTTTCAGAGAAATTACAAGTAAACAAAATCAAAGCAAAATCAAACCATATGCATCCACACACTTACAAAACCAAACCCTGTACACACACGTACATTGCAAACAAACAAAACTACAGATGGTTTAAGCCAGATAGATTAAAGAAATGGTAAACCATGGAAATTTCTTATTAAGAGTAATGGATTCTTTATGTACAATCATTGCCTGGCTCCTGGCGTGTTGTCATCTAACTTAGACCATGTAGAGAAAAAACAAAAGGTGGCATCAAAACATTGCCTTTGGGTGTAAAAGAACATTTTCAGGTCCACAATATCGTGGATGGAGGAACTCCTTCAGAAGGGAATGAAGCGTAGCTCAGCATGGTCAAGTCAGCAATGTTCAAAACCCACATTAGTCATCTATTCAGTGAGTGAATTGAAAGAAAAGGATAAAAAGCAATTAAAAAATAATATGAGTAATAGGAGGAACTGATGAGGCCTGCGACCCAGATGAGGATTGGAAACTATTTAAACTGGATAATATGGTATGTGTTTTGGCTCTGAGAAAACAGAAGTTGAACTTTTGAGGAGTAATCAAAGACTTGGTCTCAAAGTATTTGCAAATAGTGTTAGTATGGAGAACAGATGCTGACATTATTGCCAATGGGAGTCGCAATGTGATAGTTGGAGTGAGAGACTAAAAGAAACCACAGGGAATTTTTGTGGAAAGCTTGGCATTGACCATGATTTATGATTGATTTAAGAAGGAGACAAGGAAAATAAGGCTACAGTGTATGCCATCTGACTGCCACAAAGGATGTAAACAGTTGGCCATAGCTCTCTAACCTCCTGCAAATCAGAAGTCTGCTCACAGAGAAGGGCGCCAGGGTGTTTGTCTGAGTTAAGTGCACACTTCTTCCTCAGTATCTAAGAATAGTCGTCCTCCTTTCCTCTCTCTTCACTGTGTGTGTCCTTAGAAATCCTCACCAGCTATTAAGCACTATGGAGTTACCCAAAGATCTGCAGGGAACTTGATTACATCCTAAAGAGATAAGAACCTCACGTAAGGCCTCAGCTTGAAAGCTGAGCGCATCTACTTTGTTCTTATTATATACGTGAAGCGCTTTTGTGCTGGAATTCTAAAGTGTGGAGGATAGAGGAGAGTCAGGTGGGTCTTCCAAAGCTATCTAATGATGTATATTGAAAAGGCAAGTTGAGGCATGAAAGGTGACTTTTTGTTGGCCTTGGGTCACTTAAGTTCTGTTTCCCCTTCAAAGAGCAGAGAGTCAGCAATGCTTCTCAGACAAAAATAAGAATTTCTTGAGCTGTCCTAGACAGGGCCTGAGTTTTGAAATGGGAAAAGACATAGTTGACTAGAAGTAGTAGGATTTTCCTATGAGAGAGTCAGACTACTAGACCTCACGACCACTAAAGAAATAGGGCTCATACAAGTGGTAAAGGTGAAAAACAGTAACAAAAAGTGCAGCCAGAGGATGGAAACAATAGGCTTTCATACCTGGCCAGAGACAATGCTTATTGAATATCAAAGGAAACAGGAGATGAGGAAAATAAGCCTGGGCTTTGTGCCCAGGAACCGGAGCCAACTAAGCCAATTAGTGACCAGAGTTCCTTTACCTTAGGGAAATGGATCCAGGTTCCCTGAGCATGTCTGATTATTGACATTTTCCCCACATACGTATCTCACCACCACCTTCTCTTTATTTCCCAGTTCAGTTTCCTGTGAAAACTTCTACTTCAAGAGCCTGTGTTGGGACCAGCAGTTGGTGTAATGGCTAATGTAGCCGAACGCAATTCTAGTCCCAGACTCAGTGGCTTAAACTCATGTCGGGTGTGTGTGCGTGCATGCTCAAGATCCCAAGAAGAGAATGGAGGAGAAGGGATTGTGGCGTGGCCATCCCCCTGTGGGGTGATCGTTTGCTTTCTGTCTCTCTGTCTCTGTCTTTCTGGTGAGTGCACGTGCCCTACAGCAAGGAAAAAAAAAAAAAAAAAAAAAGAGCCTGTGCTAAAACTGCAGAGCTCCACCCAAATCCAGGCCACAACAACCAGAAAGATCCAAGTGTATCCAAGGTGAATAGGAGTCCATCTCAAGTGTCTGGTCACAGAAGAGTTAAGATAGCTTGGAAAGGTGAAAAGGTAAGAATTCTCTATCTGCTGGCATTGTCCTGTCCGCCCTCTTGTGTTTTTGACAGAATACTAATCAGCATTAAGGATCCACTCATTTGTGATCTAATATCTCCTTTGTAAACCTCCCTGGTAGAAGGAGCTCTGTCCCCAAAGCATCTTATGCATAGCACTAATTATGCATTTACTACATAGTTTGGTAGTGGTTGGCTTGTCCATTTCTCTTCCTTAACCACCCTCTCCAGGATAGGAGGAACAGTATCTTTCATCCGTGTATCTTCAGCCCTAACAGTGTCTAGAAATGCACTGTCCTATATGACAGCCATGGGTCTCACATGACTACCGAGCACTGAAAACATAACAAGTTTAAATTGAGATATGTTGCAAGTGTAAAATACATATCTGATTTTGAAGACCTACTATGAGCAAGAGAAAGGAAAGTATCTCGTTAATAGATTTTCATTATGAATACACATTAAAATGATCATATTTGGGATGTAGTGACTTAAATAAATAAAATACATTATTAAAATTAGTGGCTAGATGGTGAGTGAGGTGGAAATCTGTACTCTGTGATGTTAAACCCACACGGGAAGGTCCCAGGTTCACATCCCAGGTTCACATCTATATATCCCATATGCTCGCCCCCACCTGTGCTCACAATATGAAGACCTTATTGATAGCATCTCTCTCTCTCTTTCCCTCTCTTGTATCTCTGTCTCTCTTTCACTCATGGAGGAGATAATGAATAAGCTTTATTTTAAAACTAATTTTATTTTTGTTTTGTTTTTAGTTTTTTTTAAAGAATTACTTATCTTATTTGTTATTATTATTATTGTTTTAAATTTGAGAGAGACAGAGAAAGAGAGAAAGGGAAAGTGAGAAAGCAAACTGCCAGGTCCAGGACTCAAACTGTGGTCAACCATGTGGAAGGTCAGCACCTTAACCACTGAACCACGACCATTGTTTTAGTTTTATGCCACAACCTCCCAGGGGAATGGCCACACTGCAATCCTTTCTCTTTCAGTATTTTCTAGGGTTCTGGGCACGCGTACACATGCCTGGCATGATTTTCAAGCTGCTGGGTCCAGGACTCGAACCATGGTTGGCCATGTGGGAACCCAGCACCTTAACCACCACACCACCTGCTGGCCCCTACTTTTGTTTTCCTTTTAATGAGAGAGAATGTACAGGAGAGAGAAAGAGAGAGAGACAAGTTTTTTTTTTTCTTTTTTTGGAGAGGTTTTTGCTATAGGGCATGTGCGCTCGCCAGACAGACAGAGAGAGACAGAAAGCGAGAAATCACCCCCCAGGGGGGATGGCCACGCCACAATCCCTTCTCCTCCATTCTCTCTTGGGATCTTGGGCACGCACGCACAGGCGCCTGGCATGAGTTTAAGCCATCGGGTCCGGGACTCGAACCGCGGTCGACTACCTGGGAGTCCAGCAACATAGCCATTACGCTAACTGCTGGTCCCGAGACAAGTACTTTTTGGCAGGATCTTGCCAAAAAGATCCTCCTGCCCCAGCCCCCTAGTTAACTAGAACCAGGTAATGACACCTGTTCTGCTTCAGTTGGGCCAGGAATCACCACTCAGGGTTCCTAGTGGGCCTCAGCATCCACACAGCAGCACCGTCCTGCTTGTACCACTATGACCAGTGTGGTTACTCTTTTTACCTTTTTGTATGGTTACCAGAGAAATTTAAATAGATAACTCCCATGATATTTTTTATGGACAAGGAGGACCTAGAACATAATAGAGGCTTGTTCAAGTCAGAGTCACGGCAAGAGAAAGAAGATACACTCCGTTTGGATTTTGAAGAGATGTTAATAAAGGGACAATTCCCAGAAGTGTGAGTGAGGCAAAGGAAATTCACGAAGCACAGAAAACTAGCAAGAGAGGGGAGCAGTTCGCACTCAGGCCTAAGAAGGAGAGGAGGAGACGATGTCAGTAGAGCTCTAGTTTCAGTCACTACCAGAACCTCAGAATCACAGGAGGAGAGAATTTCCTCTGCACTCTCGTAGGGAAGAAGAGCGGAAGGGAGCCTGAATGGTGTTGCCATGGGGCCACCGCCCTGTCCCAAGGCACTGAGCAGTGCAGAGAAGAGTGGAGATTAGCTCAGAGGAGGAGAAGGCAGGGATGAAGGGTAATCGGTACAAGGCTGGACACATTCATTAAATGAATGAACAAAATGAAACTAGCCGATGGGGGGAAAATGACAGTGATTTTATTTTCCCCACCTGAAATTGTTTTGCAGCTGTGCTTTTCAAACTGTTCTCTGGTACTGAAGAATTTAGTTAGATCCATTAGGGTTTCCACAGATTTTTCTTCCTACATTTAAATATGGATATTTCTAACTATTTAAGACACTCTACTAAAACACAACATGTACACCCAAATGTGTCATATATCAGAACTCGTAACACATGGGAAGCAAGCCATGCGTCAACTTGTATGCCAGGTAAATTTGTTTTAGTGCAAGCCTAAAAATAAGAGTTCTTCCTGCCTCTTCTGTATTTTTATTTGGATATCTTATATGTGTCAATAATGAGGAAGATTCAGGTCTACATTAGTCTTTGAAAAAAGTTTAGGTCTACATGTGTCCACTTATGTACAATTGTACACAGTAAGGTAGCGCTCACTGAAGCGCAGGTGCACAGCTCAGTCCAGTGCCCGGAGAGGCTCAGGCATGTGTATTTGTCATATGTGCTCATGTCACATCTTGTTATATCACTTTATATCTTGTTTATGACTTCAAAAAGTTCATGGGTGCCTGTCATGGAGTGCACATTCTTGGGGATACCTGGTGCTCCACCGTTCGTGGACGACCTGCTTCTGGGTCAAGATTTCGTACACAGCAGAGCAGCTCCCTCGCTGCAACCTGTTGAGAGTCAGCCCTCGACACAAGGGTTTTATCTATTTTAAAAAAAAAAAAGTTCATGGAAAAACGGAATTACAGTATGAGTTTATTTTGGTGCACAAAAATTTGAAATTCATGCATTTTTTTTCATAGCATGTATTTCCCATGGAAAAAATATTTTTGGAGGGGTTTTTGCTATAGGGAGCATGCACTCACCAGAAAGACAGAAAATGAGAAGTCACTCCCTAGGGGGGATGGCCACACTGCAATCCCTTCTCCTCCATTTTCCTCTCTGGATTTTGGGCACACATGCACACACGCCCCGTGTAAATTTAAGCTACCGTGTCCAGGACTCAAACCTTGGTCCACTACATGGGAGTCCAGTGATGTAACCATTATGCCATCTGTTGGACTGTCCCATGAAATTTTTGAAGACCCCTCATATTCATGTTAAAGAATTCTACAGTTGGAGCCAGCAGGTAGCATGGCGGTTAAGGGCACTGGACTCCCACATGGCCAACCACAATTTGAGTCCTGGACCTGGTGGCTTGCTTTCTCTCTTTCTCTCTCACTCTGTCCCTC
>JAKSZU010000001.1:73470298-73500298 GCA_026018925.1 Tupaia tana
GGACTCCCACATGGTCAACTGCTGTTCAAGTCCCAGACCTGGTGGCTTGCTTTCTCACTTTCCTTCTCTCTCTTTCCCTCTGTCCATCTCTGAGAGTCAAAGTAAAATAAATAGTAAATACATAAATAAATACAGTTAAATAAAATAACTTTAAAAAAAAAAAGAGATAAATCAATGGGACCAGCAGATGGCATAATAGTTACGTCACTGAACTCCCACGTGGCTGAGTGTGGTTCAAGTCTCAGACTCGGCAGCTTGAAACTCACAACGGGGTGTGTGTGATGCATGCCCAAAATCCCAAGAGGAGAATGGAAGAAAAGGGATTGCAACATGACCATCCCCCTAAGGGGTAATCTTTTTGCTTTCTGTCTCTTTGTCTCTCCAGCACATGCGCATGTCTAGCAGCAAAAAAAATTTCTCTAAAAAAAAGAAAAAGAAATCAGAAAATACTTTTGAGATGAGTGAAAATGAAGATACAACATACCAAAACTTATATGATGCTACTAAAGCCTCCTACATGCAAACTACATGTGTATATCTGACTGATTTCTATTTTCCCCTCCACTTCATTCACTTTTTTATCTATTGAAGCAATGCTGATTAAAGGTCAACTCTGGGCCAGGCTCTGTGTTTAGGTTTGCAGATATGGATGGTGAGAATGTGGCCACAGCACTCTAGATGTTAGCAAGGCAGGGAGAGTACATAAACTACTGATTATACCAACCAGCTAAGAACTTGAACCAAGATTCTTTTTTACTTATGTATTTATTTCAGTTCTTTTTTTTTTTTCTCTCTCTAGGTCTCATATGCTAACTGGAAAGAGACAGACAGAGAGAGAAATCACCCCCCAGAGGGAATGTCCACATTGCAATCCCCTACCCTCTAATCTCTTCTCTAAATTTGGGGCACACACACACACACCTTCACCTGGCATGTTTTTCAAGTCACTGAGTTCAGGACTCAAACCACTGTTGGCCATGGGAGATCCAGTGCCTTAACCACCATGCCACCTATTAATCCCAAACCAGGATTCTAATGAGCAAGCCCAGAAGGATACTTGCCCTTTGGTCTGTTACTTACTGTCTGATTATATTTTTTATTTGACTCTGCTCTAGCTTTCCTTTTATCTCAAAGATTTCCTTTTCTGACTATCTCATGTCCTTGTTCTTTCCTTACTTTTTAATTTTTACAGCCAGTTCCAGATGATCTCTTTTGCGAATTTTATACAATCAATGTTTGAACCTGGACAACTGGAATCTGGCTTTAATTCTCCCATCTGACCCTCCTCCCTCCCGGGATGATGAATGCTTAAGGAACAGGGATTAGTTGTAACATTAGCCTGAGGAAAGTTAAATTAGACAGTCATTAGTTCTTCCCCACTCCCTACTCCCCTGCTCGCCATGGAATTTAGGATCTTTTCCCAAGCCACATAGGAATGATTTTTTTTAAAAAATATATTTCCTTAATCCTCTGTTCCATCTCCATTGGCACAAATATTACAAATAGATGTGTTCTGATTTCTTTCCTGCTATGCATAGAACTGTGGCGTGTCATTTTAAAACTCTTCTTTGGATTTTTATATCTAAATTTATATCCCCAATTCCTAACAACATATTGCCTGGCATATAACAGGTGTCCAATAAATACATGTGAAAATAAATCCAAAGTAAAAATAGAGAAAAAAAATCAATAGGTCATTTTTGCAAGAACAGTGTTGCTACATTTACATTCAGGGGTTTTGTTTCAGTTTCATCCCATGATTACGTGGGCCTCAAGAACAGGGGGGACTGTCTCTGTTCCTTGTATCCTCTCCTGCCCCATGTCCAAGACAATACCTGGTATAAAACAAAATCTTAATCTATATTTGTTGAATAAAAATTAACATAGAGTCTAGCCAGTGATTTGAGGGTTAAAGCAACTGGATCCCACACAGTCAACTGTGCGGTTCGAATCCCAGACCCGGTGGCTTGAAAGACACAGCCAGCACTACTATGCAAGCATGCCCAAAATCCCAAGAGGAGAATGGAGAAGGAATTGAGGCATTGCTATGCCCCTGGGGGTGTTTTCTCACTTTCTCTCTTTCTCTCTCTTTCTCTTCAGCACAAGTGCCCTGTAGCAAATTAAAAAATAAATAAATAAAAGGAATGAAAGAATGAATATGGGCTAGCCACTAAGCACAGTGGTTAAGTACTATGTGTAGGAAGCCAGATTCCACGTGGTCAACCAGGTTTGAAATCTCTGCTCTGGTGGCTTGAGTGACATATGAGGCACATGAGCAGTATGCCCCAGATCCTGATGGATCAAGGATTGCTCTTTGACCATGTATCACTGGAGACTGTTTTCCCTCTTTCTCTATCTGTTGAGCATACATACCCTCCGGCAATTATTGGGTCATTGGAAAAGCCATGACGCATCTTTGCATACAAAAACAGAAAAACATGTCATGACTCTTCTGACGACCCAATAAAAAACACACACCAAAAAATAAATAAATAAATACTAGATGCTCAAAAAATATCTGTGGTTGATGGAGATGAGGATTTATGTCAGTAGTGTTATCCTAAACATTTTCTGGAACAAGGTAGACATAAACAAGTTAGGTAAGTGAACTATAAATAGTATTCAAAGAATGTCCGTGGAAAAGAAGAAACCACACTGGTATAACTCATGCCTCGGGACCCAACCCTTAAAATGGGTGTGCCTGCCTCTGTTTTATTCCCCTTGAGAGAAAACTAGAGCCAGACTTCGGAGATGGTTTTGCACATGGAATGGGAGTACAAGAGTGTGAACATGTGGCTGTGGGATTTTTGTTAATGTAATCATTTCCTTCCAAACACTTGAAAAATACTTTTCTCTTGTAATTCCATTCAATTGCCATCGCCTCTGTGCTTTCTCCTCATTTCTCATTTAAATTCTACACACTGTCCAGTTAATGTGGACACGCATAATAAGTAGGTCCAGATCTTATTCTAAATGGAAGCCAGAGCCAGTGTCCAGACACTGGGAAAGCGTAATTACCCTGAGAGCAGCGTTGTGTTTTCTGGGAGAGCTTTTATCAGTGTCTGTGTAGCCCCAGATGTATGTTTCGGCATTAGACAAGGAAAAAGATTTATGAAACACATTTCTTCTCTTTCCTGTGGGGGGGAAAAAATCTTCTTTGCAAAAAGACTTAGTATGTGAGCACATCCCAACCCTTAAGGGAAGGGAGGAAAATTATATCAGAAATCTATGCATGCTAAAATAATATTCATTCAAAATGAGGAATGATTGATTCTTTCCATATGTTCTTATCCTATTTCAATTTAAATTAATTTTGCAGGAGTCATTAACCATCCCCACAAAATGTGTTGGGTTTTCTCCTAACGCTGACTTTGGCGCACCTGCAGCCAGCACAGGTCTTTATGGTTAATCTGTAGGAACCAAAATTAATTTCAGTGAAACAGCTAAATGGTCCTCAAGAGTCCGTACTCGTATGTCTGGTTAGCATTCACCCGGGACAGTAAACACAACTTGACAAGGGTGATAGAAACGTTTCAAGGGATCTCTTCCAAGTTCTCTCACTATCTTTTTTTGTTGTTGTTTTTAATTTGCAGGTGCAGAAATTCCATTTGTAATTCTTTAATTCCAAGGGCAATGGGTGTCTTGGGGTCTCAGAATTCAGGACAAGTGGCCAGCTGGGACACGATGTTCTGCTTGCAAGTCATGGCAGGTGCAGAAGGAGGGCAAGCAGTTAAAAGTTTGGCCCGCTCTCCTTTTCTGTCTTTCTGTACTTCCTTTTCCTCTTCTGGACGGGTGTACAATTACATGAGCTGAATTAGTTATCTCCCAAAGCTGTGCTGTTGTACATCCAGGAAAAGGACTTGATTACTCAACCCATGTTTCCAGGAGCCTTATTTGGGTGCTTTTGTGCAGCAGAAGCAGCAGCGCTGAGTGCACCCTCTATTTCTTTTGCGACCTGCCTGCTGGGCACATTACTTGCTATCTCTCTGGTTTCAATAGATGGTCTTTCCACTGAGGTTTTAGCATGTCTATATTTAGAAAACAATAAAAGCTGTATAAGATGGAAAAATTAGGGGAAAGCAAAAGTACACTGAGGAAGAGAGAGAAGGGCAAGAGACGATCACAGATGCCTTTTAATGACAGGAGCCATCCCTGGCATCCAGACCGAATTTCTTTCTTGGCATGCTGGTGTTCCACTGTGCCATGTGGAGTTATTAAGTGCGGAGAGGAGGAGCGGAGCGAGAGCCAAAGCAAACATGGCTCCTGTCTTCTTCGGTGTCCAGGGAGTGAGCTTTGCCACGGCGGACACCAACACCATGTGAGAACCCAAGAAGGGAACAGGCGTGGCAGCCATGGCGCATATCCACGTGGCTATGACGGCCACATCCACTCTCCTTTGTGGAAGCTCTGTCAGCACATGAGCTGTTGATGAGGTCAGTGTCTTTTTTCCTGACTAGGAGTCAATTGTAAGACTTTTCTATAAACTATTTCCAGGTTTAGGATTCCTAAAGTGGATGTAACCAGACTAATTTTTTTGCTTTTTTTTTTTTTTTTTTTTTTTTTTTTTTAAAGACAGGAGCTCGATATGGCATAATCCTCCTGCTTCAAAGATTTAAAAATAAATAAATAAATAAATAAATAAATAAATAAATAAATAAAGGGAGGGCCAGCAGGTTGCATGGTGGTTAAGGCTCTAGATTCCCACATAGCTAACCATGGTTTGAGTCCCAGCCATAGTGGCTTAAAAATCATCCTGGGTATATGTGTGTATGTGCTCCAAATCCCAAGAGGAGAAAGGATTGTGGCGTGGCCATACCCCCAGGAGTTCATTTCTCACTTTCTCTCACTTTGTCTCTCTCTCTCTGTCTCTCTCCAGCAAGCACATGTGCCCCATGGCAAAAATCTAAAATAAAATAGGAGACTGAGCATAGTGTACACACCTGTAACTCCAGCTGCTCTGAAGGTTGATGCAGGAGTGTGAAAGCAAGGCAGGCCTGGGTAACATAGCAAAACCCTGACTCAGAAAAAAAGGAAAAAGAGAACTGGCTTTGTATTACAGTGGTTAAGAGTGCCAGACCCCTGGGACGAGCAGTTGGCATAATGGCTATGTTGCTGGACTACCATGTAGTCGACCGAGGTTTGAGTCCCGGACCCAGTGGCTTAAACTCACACTGGACATGCGTGTGTGCGTGTCCAAGGTCCCGAGAGGAGAATGGAGGAGAAGTGACTGCATCGTGGCCATTCCCCCTGGGGAGGTGATTTCTCGCTTTCTGTCTCTCTCTGTCTTTCTGGCGAGTGAGTGCACCCTATAGCAAAAACCTCTCCAAAAAAAAAAAGAAGAGAGTGCCAGATCCCACATGGCCAACTGCAGTTCCAGTCTGGACCCAGTGACTTGAGAAATATTCTGGCCACATGTGTATGCCCCAAATTCCTGTGAGATAGAGACATGGAGGGGAAGGGATCGCAGCATGGCCACACCCCCATTGGAGGTGCTTTCTCTCTGTCTGTCCCTCTCTATCTGGGAAGGCGCATGTGCCCTCTAACAATAAACAAAGAAAGAAAAAGTCAGCGGAAGAATAGAAGCTTGGAAGTAAGGAAAGGTTGAGAAAGGCTGAGATGGTCTAGACCTTTGACCTGTGTGGCTGCCCTGAGGGAGAGTGGGCATGTAGTCCTGCCAGCTCCCAAGATGGGCGAGTACGCCTGGGTTTTGTGGGGAGGAGAGGAACAGAGTTCAGAGTTCTCTCTGGGTGGCAGGTCCTTGCAGCTCCCCTAGATGAGCTTGCGGACTATGTCCATCTTGGTGCTCTTCTGCAGATGGGAAGTGCTGGGGTTTGAGGAGGAAGCAGGGCGCTGGAAGCTTTAGAGAGGAGTCCTACTCACCGCCCCACTGTTGTGGGAGACTTCAGTCATCTCCAGTTCCTTTTTGAGTTTGGACAATTGACCTCTTTCCTTTGTACTCCTCTTAAGACTCGACATCCCCCAAATTCCCCACTGTCCTGCTTTAGTATTCCAGTGGCCGCCTCGCTCCTCTGCTCCAGGGGCAGCCATCCATTCAACGTTGTTGGGCTTTCCTGCTGGAGAGATGCCATGCTGGATGGTCTTAGTTACCACTCTCCCAACGCAATGGTCTGTAAAGCACCGGTCATACAGCACGGGCTCAATTACTGCTGTGCAAGTAAATCTATAGGACACGTGAGAACATACTTTCTCAATGGTATAATTCTAGACCCATGTGAAAATTACTATTTTTTTCCTTCTCTCCTTTGCACTATGTGGCATGATAGCCACAGATCATCACAAAATTACACGGTAATGTTCATACAGTTCATAATTTCCTTCTCTTTATTTCCATAAGGCAACTTTTTTTTATCAAAGAAATACTTTTTAAGTGCTACTACATATTTGATACTAGACTGGCACTGGAGATACAGAAATAAATGAGACTTTCTAGGCCCTACATAACAGTAAGTGCTCAGATTTCACCTGGATTCTTCCTTTTGGAGGGTTGCTTATTCCAGAATTTATACTGATTATTGACTTTATGAAAAAAGTACATAAGAAAGTAAAGCAGCCCTCTGCTTGGCAAGTGAGTTAAGCGATGTTTACTAGAGACATGGGAAGCCCTGTCTGCAGGAGCTCCAACAATATCTCTATATTCAAAATGATACAGATGATAGAGCTCACGGTTCCTGTATCTATAGGTAAATTTTCTAGAGGTAAAGCTTCAACCTATCACTGTCTTTCGTAGCAAGAGAAAATCAAGCAAGTTATTTACTATGCCCAGCTATGTGACCTTGTGACCAATATTGTTAAAGATATCTCAGAAGACATATATAAAAATCAGAAGATATTCCTAGAGATACAGATCAGTAGAAGTCACGACACCAGCCCTTGAGACAGGAAGTAGAATGTGTTAATTTATTTACACATTCATTTATTTAAAAGAAATGTTTAGGGGCTGGCCCCATAGCACAACAATTAAGAGATATGCATAGGAAGCTGAATCGTACATGGTGGATCATCATTCAAATCCCAGCCCTAGCAGCTTGAGAATCATGCTAAGTGTGTGAGTGTGTATGTCCAAAATCCTGACAGAATGGAGACATGAAAGGGAACAGAATTGTGTCATGACCACACCCAGTTAAGGGGCACTTTCTCTATCTGTGTGTGTGTGTGTGTGTGTGTGTGTATGTGTCTGTCTGTCTCTCTCTTTATTCTTCCGCTCTTTCTCTCTCTCTCTCTCTCTCTCTCTCTCTCTCTCTCTCTCTCTCTCGCACCTGTGCCCTCTGGCAATAAAAAATTAGAAAAATAAAAACCTGTGTAGTGGGTTGGCTCCATGGTGCAGAAGTAATACACTACTCAAGACAAGCCGGATGTCACTAGATTTGAATACCCAGCTCAGTCAGCCTGAAACATAGCAGGCTGGAGGACAGGAGGAGGGGGATCTCTGTGTGACCAGACTCTGTGGAAGATGCCCCCTCTCTCTCTTCCTTTCTCTCTCATGCATATGTGCTCTGTCATGAATAAATACATTTTTCAATTTTAAAATAAAAATTAAATTACTTTTTAAAATTTTGTTTAGTAGCCATGGTCTTTGAGAAATCTCTCTATATGCTGGGTCTACTGAGTAGGAGAATTAACAAAGTGGAAGGACATTTATTGAGCACCTACAACGTACCAGTCTCTGTCCATCTCTACTTGTGTCATCACAATGTCCTCTTCTATCAACCCTAGAAACAATAAGGTTGTACTCTTTGATCTCAAGGGGCATATTTGGGGTGACAGGACAGGGAACAACAGTGCACAGTGTGAGAAGCTATGCAGTGAAGGAATGGGCCTGGAGCTAGTGAATTTAGTAGAGAAGGAAGTGGTTAGCTGTCCCCAGAAGTAGGGGTAGGCTTCCAGAGGTGGTGACATTCTAGTTTTTAAGCAAGAGCTACACATATGAAAGAGATCACTACTTGGCAAGTGGGGACACAGACAACAGGCCAAGGGATTGATAGCACAGACTGTAGGTACACTAGGACCTGGTAAGAACCCAAGGCCTGAGCATGACCTCACCTCCCTTTCTGAGCATTTACCCAGGGCAGTTGTCTCAACCGAGAGGCTCAGTTTCTCTGAGATGATCATGCTGGGTTTCGGGTTCCCCAGTTCATGGTACAGCTGGGGCTCCATTTATAACTCACTCTCCGTTTTATGCAGACAGCAGTTTGCTTTTGCTGAATGCTCTGTTTTAGAGTCAGGAGCTGATCTTTGCCCTAATGCTAGGCAGCATCTTGATTTGCTTAATACCTATGAGATTTAGTGGTAAGAAGTGAGAAACAAACCAGGGCAAAGAAGCCATGTCTTCTTTAGGTTGGGAGATATTCTAAGATGTGGATTAAATGCTGAAGTGTTGAATCAAATAGATATAAGTTCAAATGCCAATTTTTCCCTTTAGTAGCTGGGCAATCTTGGCCACTGAATTTTCTCACTGAAATTTGGATCACAGGATTGAACCAAACTCTAAGAGGTGAAATAGAGCTCTAAATTTATAACCCATGAAAGAAAAAATCAGAGAGGTCTTCTTTACTTCTCTGTTCTTTGCATTAACAGGTATAACTCTGGAATCACACCTGCAACATTAAGGCCACAGAAATAGGAAAAAAAGAAAAAAACATAAAAACAAACAGCTACACGCTGGCTCCCTAACTAGGTTGTTCTCCATTGCCTAATTCAGTTCATTCTGCATGCCAAATACTTGATCATCAAGGAAACTGGTTGAGGTTTTACAACAAACACTGTATACTGATCCACTGCATCTTGAAGGCCTGTGATTATATTTAGAAAAATAACTTTTTTTTTTTTTTTTTTTTTTTTTTTTTTTTTTAAGTTTTTGCTGTAGGGTGAGTGCACTTGTCAGAGAGAGGGAAGGAAAGAGAGAAATTACCTCTCAAGGAAGATGGTCATGCCCTTCTCCTTCATTCTCCTCTTGGGATTTTGGGCGCACACACACACATATGTGCCAACGTTTTCAAGCCACCAGATTCAAGCCACCGGACTTGAACCACACAGTCATCTATGTGAAATCCAGCCATCTTAACCACCATGCCACTGGCTGCCAGTGGCCTCCAAATAACCTTTATTAAAATTATTGAATTTGGGGCCAGCCAGTGGCATAGTGTTTAAGGCACTGGACTCTCACATGGTCAACCTCAGTTCAAGTCCTGGACCCAGAGGCTTGAAAATCATACCGGGTGAGTGTGCATGTGTGTCCAAAATCCTGAGAGGAAAATGAAGGAGAAGGGGTTGTGGCATGGCCATCCAACCTGAGGAGGGGTGATTTCTCACTTCCTTTCTCTCTGTCTCTCTGGTAAGCACATGTGCCCTTTAGCAAAAATCTCTCTTAAAAAAAAAAAAAAAGAAATAGCTGAACTTGTGAAAAGGTAGGAGGCTAGCTAGAACTTTCAACCTGCAATAACAGTATTATTGTATATGCAGTTATTAATAACTATTTTAAAGACTTTATTTTTAATTACAGTACTGCATCTTATCTTTGGTTTTGTTTTCTGTGCTTTCGGCTACCATGGTTAATCTCAGTCTGATACTTTTGTGAGAGAGACCACATTCACATTAAGTGTATTTCTACATTGTTCCATTTTATTAATAGTTATTATTTTAATCTATTACTGTGCCTAATTTATAAATTAAACTTTATCAGGACCAGCAGATGGCATAATGGTTACATTACTGGACTTCCATGTAGTCGGTCACGGTTTGAGTCTTGCACCTGGTGGCTTAAAACTCATGCTGGGTGCATGTGCATGCGTGTCTAAGATCCCAAGAGGAGAATAGAGGAGAAGGGATTGCAGTGTGCTCATCCCTTCTAGCGGGTTATTTCTCACTCTCCGTCTCTCTCTGTCTGTCTGGCGAGCACACACACCCTGTAGCAAAAATCTCTCTAAAATGTTTAAAAAAAAAAAAAGCAATAAATTAAACCTTATCATCGCTATTTATGTATGATAAATAACATAGTGTGTGTGTGTGTGTGTGTGTGTGTGTGTGTGTAATATAAGGAAACTGAGGCATACATAAGGACAATGGCTTGTCAATCTGTCAGAGCCAGAAGTTAAACTCAAGCTGTCCACTTCACAGCCTGTGCTATGAACGATTCACCAGTTTTATAAACCAACTTCTTTTTAAATAATTGTAATAATAACATTTTGTGTTCTAATTATAAAACTAAGTCATGGTATGAATTTTTGAAAATAGAGGAAGAGATAAAGAAGCCAAAATTATTTGTATCTTTATCACCTAGGGATAATGTTTATTAATATTTGTGCCTATTTCCTATTGGAAGTTAAATTGCATGTATAATTCTCTTTTCAAATAGCATGACACTGCATATGACTTTTTAAATTTAATGTTATAATTTGAACATTTTCCCATTTACCGAATATTCTTATAAACCAAAGATTTTAGTGGCTGCAGATATTCCAATTATCCGGATGTACCATAATTTACTTTAAAAATCTCATAATGCTGGACCATTAGGTTGTTTCCAATGTTCCTAAGATTTCTGTCTTGGTTTCTTGAAGGTTCCTTAGCCTGGTGTTTTCAAGAGCTGCCTGGGCTCTTTGGAGCACAGCTCATCTTCTAGGGAAGGAATTCTATCCATAGCCCTCTCCTCCGGGTAAGAACACCCTGAGCCCTTAATAGGTGAGAAATTTTTTTCTTTGTTATATTTGCTATAGGGTGCATGCACTTATCAAAGAGAGAAAGAGAGAGAGAAAATAAGAAAGCACTACCTAGGAATGATCCCTTTTGGGATTTGGGCAAGCATGCACATGTGCCTGACATGTTTCTCAAGCTGCCAGGTCTCTGACTCAAACCATGCAGTGACCATGTGGGAATCCACCACTTCAACCACCATGCCACTCACTGGCTGGCTTTGATAGGTGAGAATTTTTAAAGTCTCTCGAGTGTCTGAATTCTCAATGAGAGTCCAGAATCTTATTCAGTTTGTTTGTTTGCATGTTTATTTTATTGCCGGACAGTGCATGCTCTGTGGGGGCGGGGAGAAAACACCCTCAATGGAGTACAGTCATGCAGCAATCCTTTCCCCTCCATTTTCTCTTTGTTTTTCTAAGAAGTCTTTTTTTCCCCAATAACAAAAAAAGAGTATTTTATTACTACTTACAAAACTATCATTCTTAGTGTTCTTTTTTTTCCTTTGTAGAATTCCACATTTTCATCTGATATCATTTTCTTTCGATCTGAAGGACTTTCTTTACATTTCTTATAGTATAGATCTTCTGGTGAAAATATTTTTAGCTTTTTGTGTGTCTGAAGAAATATTTATCTGGCCTTCTTTTTGAAGGATGTTTTCACTGGGTATAAAATTTTATACTGACAGTTCTTTTTTCTGTCAGTATTTTAAAGATGTTGTTTTATTGTCTTCTCACTTGCATGTTCTGACAAGAAGACTACTGCTCTATTCTCATTCTAATCTTTGTTTAGTCCATAAGTAATTTTTTTCCTGTTTTTAAGATTTTTCTTTTTATCACTTGTTTTGAACAATTAACAATTTACCATGGTACAATTTTCTTCTTGTTTTGGGTTTGTCGAGCTTCTTGGATGTGTTGGGTTTAGAATTTTCATCACATACGGAAATCTTTCAGCCATTATTTCTTCAAAAATTTTTCATTGTATTTCTTTGCTCTCTGCTGTGGTCTAAAATGTGTCCCCCCAAGATTCATATGTTGTAGTGTTATTACTCAAGTGGCTCTCTGACTGGATGCACACAAATACCAATCACCATGCCATGCCATGGAGTCAAGTCTTGCACCCAAAAGTTTTACTGCAGGCTACACAAGGTTAGCCAACAAGAAGGCAGGAAAAGTGTTACAGCTCAAGGGCTACAGCTCATGTCTCAAATCATGTCTCAAATCTCCCCACACACAAGGCTGGTCTTTTACAGAGGAATAGATATCAGCCCACACTCCCAGAGGAGTATTCTTATTTTTATGCAAATTAAGAATTATAAAAGCAGTTCTAGGGACCAGCAGTTAGCGTAATGGCTATGTCGTTGGACTCCCAGGTAGTCGACTGCGTTTCGCGTCCTGGACCCGCTGGCTTAAAACTCACGCCGGGCGCGTGTGCGTGCGTGCCCAAGATCCCGAGAGGAGAATAGAGGAGAAGGGATTGCGGCGTGGCCATACCCCCTGGGGGGTGATTTCTCGCTTTCTGTCTCTCTGTCTCTCTCTCTCTGTCTGGTGAGCGCACGCACCCTATAGCGAAAACCTCTCCCCCCAAAAAAAGAGAATTATAACAGCAGTTCTGACTGGTTGTTTTGCTGCAAGACGCATTTTCTTTCTCTTCATCTAGCAGGGGTCCATTTTAACTCACTCAGTCTTTTCAGTGTTCTACAGGCAAACTTACAAAACAATAGTTAGTAATAATTTTTCTTATTTAGGCCAGTTCTGGCCAATTATAGTAGCCCTACCCCACAATGTGACTATATTTGAAGATAGGGCCTCTAATGAGGTGGTTAAAGTTAAAAGGAAGCTATAGGAGTAAGGTCCTATTTCAGTATGAAGATGTCCATATAAGAAGAGGCAGAGGGGGGCCAACAGGTGACGTAGTGGTTAACACGCTGGACTCTCATGTGACTGACCACGGTTTGAGTCCTGGACTCAGTGGCTTGAAACTCACACCTGGCATGTGTATGTGCATCCCCAAAATCCTGAGAGGAGAATGGAGGAAAAGGGATTGTGGTGTGGCCAGCTTCCATAGGGGGTGATTTCTTGCTTTCTGTTTTTCTCTCTCTCCAGCAAGCACATGCATCCTATTGCAAAAGAAAAAAAAAAAGAAAAAAAGAAAAAAAGAAAAAAAGAAAAAAAAAAAAGCAGCAGAGACCCCAAAAGTGCACACACAGAGAAAAGGCCAGGGGAAGACACAGCAAGAAGGCAACTATCTACAGGCCAAAGAGAAGAGCCTCAGGAGAAACAATATCTATCAGCATCTTGATCTTGAACTTCTATCCTCCCTCTCAGCTTCCCAGCCAGCCAGGATCACAGGCATGCATGGGCATACCAGACGTGTTCAGGTTAATCTGGAATCCAAACCCAGACAGCCCCTGTGACTCTAGTGTTGTGCATTGGCACCCTACTGCCTGCACCATCATGGCTGGGCCACATCTTAACTTTTTAATCATCTATTTCTCTGTTAGAAAGGAACCTCTGGGGGGACCAACAGTTGGTGTAATGGCTGTGTCACTGGACTCCCATGTAGTCAACTCTGGTTCGAGCCCCGGATCCGGTGACTTAAACTCAACGCCAGGCACATGTGCGTGTGTGCCCAAGATCCCAAGAAGAGAATGGAGGAGAAGGGACTGCGGCGTGGCCATCCCCCCTGGGGGGTTATTTCTCACTTTCTGTCTCTCTGTCTCTTTTTGGCAAGTGCACGTGCCCTATAGCAAAAACCTCTTCAAAAAAAAAGAAAAAAACCTCTGGGTATTAGAGTAATTCTGGCTTATATACCCACTACATAGCACATAGTAAATGATAAATAAGTGTATGTTAAGTTCATGAACTGGGAACCAGCAGTTAGCGTAATGGCTATGTCGCTGGACTCCCACGTAGTCGACCGCAGTTCTCATCCCGGACCCGGTGGCTTAAAACTCATGCCGGGGCGCGTGTGCGTGTGCATGTGTGCTCAAGATTCCGAGAGGAGAATGGAGGAGAAGGGATTGCGGTGTGGCCATCCCCCCTGAGGGGTGATTTCTCACTTTCTGTCTCTCTCTGTGTGTCTGGCGAGCGCACGTGCCCCCTATAGCGAAAAACCTCTCCAAAAAAAAAAAAAAAAAGTCCATGAACTAACACACGAAATTTTACATCTGAGAATTACTTAGTAGTTGTAGAAACTTGGGCCAGTAGGTGGCGTAGTAGCTAAGGCACTGGACTTTCACGTGGCCAACTACAGTTCAAGTCTGAGATGCAGCAAGTTGAAACTCAGGCTGGGACCATGCGCATGTGTGCCCAAAATCCTGAAAGGAGAATAGAGAAAGGATTGTGGCTGGACCAGCAGTTGGCATAATGGCTATGCTGCTGGACTCCCATGCAGTTGACCATGGTTTGAGTCCCGGACCCGGTGGCTTAAACTCATGCCGGGCGCGAGTGCCTGCATGCCCAAGATCCTGAGAGGAGAATGGAGGAGAAGGGATTGTGGCATGACCACCCCTGGGGGGTGATTTCTCGCTTTCTGTCTCTCTCTGTCTTTCTGGTGAGCGCACATGCCCTATAGCAAAAACCTCTTAACATTAAAAAAAACAAAAACAAAAACAAAAACAAAACAAAACAAAAACTCTCCAAGAAAAAAATATTATAACAAATAAAATTAATTAAATAAATGAAAGGATTGTGGCATGACAATCTCCCTTGCAGAGTGATTTCTCATTGTCTCTCTCTGTTTCTGTCTCTCCAGCAAGCACATTCACCCTATAGCAAAAATCTTTCCAGAAAAGTAATAATAATAATAGTAGTAGTAAAAACTTGAAGCAACAATATGTTATTTTAAAAAGGAAAAGGGGACATGGTGGTTGAGGTGCTGGACTCCCATATGGTGGACCACAATTCAAGTCCCAGATCTGGTGGGTTGTTTTCTCACTTTCCCTTTCTCTCTCTGGTCAAAATAAATAATAATAATAACAATAATACCAGTAGGTGGCATATTGGTTAAGGCTCTGGACTCCCATGTGGCTGGCTGATCACATTTCAAGACCTGGTGACTTAAAACTCATGCCAGGCATGTGTGCATGTGTGCTCAAATCCCAAGAGGAGACGAGTAGGGATTGTGGTGTGGCCATCCCCCTGGGAGATGATTTCTTCCTTTCTTTCTATTTCTCTGGTAAGCTCATCTTCCTATAGCAAAAATCAAACTCTTTCTAAAATAATAATAATAATAATAAATAAATAAACCTAAACAAATAATTCTTTAAAAAATAAAAGGGAAAAGTATAGCAGATATAGAGATTAAGGCAGCTGGATCCTGGCTGACTATGTGGTTTGAGTCCCAGACCTGGTGACTTGAAAAACATGACAGGTACATGTGCATATGTGCCCAACATCCTGAGAAAATGGAGGAGAAAGGATTGTGGCATAGCCATCCCCTGTGGGAGGTGATTTCTTACTTTCCCTCTCTGTCACTGTCTCTGTCCCTCTCCAGCAACCCTGTAGCAAAACTTAAAAAAAAAAAAAAAAAAAACAACTAGAATTTTAGTTATGCTTTTGTTAACAATTTGTGGTGTAACCTTCATAAAATATTAAATCTTTATTGCTTCTCAAGTTGCCTGCTGTTAGGGCTGAGGCAAAGGATGGAACCAGGATAAGGTCACTGGTGGGCTATATCGGGTGTAATATTTCCCAGAATGGGGACCAGCAGTTAGCGTAATGGCTATGTCGCTGGACTCCCATGTAGTCGACCGTGGTTCGAGTCCTGGACCCGGTGGCTTAAACTCACGCCGGGCACGTGTGCGTGCGTGCCCAAGATCCCAGGAGGAGAATGGAGGAGAAGGGATTGCGGCGTGGCCATCCCCACCGGGGGGGTGATTTCTCGCTTTCTATCTCTCTGTCTCTCTCTGTCTGTCTGGCGAGCGCACGCGCCCTATAGCAAAAACCTCTCCAAAAAAAGAAAAAAAAAAAAAATATTTCCCAGAATGGCCAAAGACAAAAGCACATCAAAGAACAGGACATTAAGGCTGGCTCCATAGCCTACTGGTTTAGGGAGCCCGATTCCATATGGCTAACCACAATTCAAATTTTGGTCCCAATGCTTTGAAAAACATACCAAGTATATGTGCTCCAAATCCCAACAGGATGGAGAAATCAGGGAGAAGGGATTGTGATATGACCATGCTCTGTTAAGAGGTGCTTTCTCCCTCTCCATCTCTCTGTCTCTCTAGTGACTGCACATTCCCTCCGGCAATTACAAACAAAACAAACAAACAAACAACAAAACAGGACAATAAGAGTACTATTGGTCCTCAAAATGAAAGGTCTCCTTCAAGAGGTTTAGATAGAAACCAGAGATCTTAGGAAGAGGTCAGGATCTGGGCTTAAAAGCTCAACTACAAAGCTGAATGGTGATTAGGGCTTCCTTGTGTTGGCTAGGCAGTGGTGGGCCCCCCAAAACTTTGCTCCAGGCTTCTCTGTGGTACAGACCCCCTGGCTGTAACATGGTGGCATTAATTGCTACTGTTCTACTCTTAGGCTAGAGATGAATCAAATAAAACTTTGAAAAGAATCAAAGCCTAGTTTTAT
Source organism: Tupaia tana (assembly GCA_026018925.1). Taxonomy (NCBI): domain Eukaryota; kingdom Metazoa; phylum Chordata; class Mammalia; order Scandentia; family Tupaiidae; genus Tupaia; species Tupaia tana. Next base: position 73,486,597 of record JAKSZU010000001.1, read on the forward strand.
TTTGTTTTCCAAAATAAAAATAATGAAAGATTTACTTGTCAACGGAAATAACCAACTCTGTAGAAATAATAATTAATGTCGTTTATTACTAAGTATAAAATTGAGTGTCTGGCCCAGACAAAGACAAGCATGTTTCTCGGGGTGCTGAGATATATTTCGGGGGCAGGAGAGCTGTACTTTAGAGAGCAGGAGATTGTCAATCAGTATGATGAGTTCTTTACATTGGCCTGGCTCAAAAAATAGGTGGGACATCTGGAAGCAGAAGCTTGTAAGTTATAGGTAAGTTTGAAATTCTTGCAGAGGTGATTGGAAAAGAAGGTCTGTGTCATGGGAAGAGATCAGCAAAAGAATGTCTGCTATTTAACAGAGATAAGGAGGCTTATTTTGCATTAATGTTTGTAGGAGTGATTCCCCCCAGGCCTTCAGGAAAGGATTTTGGAAATAGGAAAAAGTAGTCAGAATTTCATCCTACTACTTAATTGAGGCAATTGTAAAACTTAGTGACTATGGGTAGATGGTATGTGGGAGTTCTGAGGCCAGAGAAAGCTAGCAAACAAAGTGGGTAAGCGGGCTGGAGCATTTGCCTATGTGGCTAGATAGGAAAAAATGACCAGGGCAGAAAGTTCCCCAGCCAAGGTAATGTGGACAGGAGATGAGTGGGGAATGCATAGTTGATTAAGCCACATTTGACATAGCCAATGTAATGAATCAGTGGGCCCAGCCACATTTGAGAGCCAATGAGATGAGAACAATCAGCAGGCCCAGCCAATGATCAATCAACATGACCTAGGTTATAAACTTCACAGAATGTAACTGCCGAGGCCATTGAGCCACTCTTTCTCTGTGCACTGAGGTCTGCTCCTACTACTCGGGAGTGTACTTTCACTTTTACTTACTAAACTACCTCTTTTTTTCAATATTGGTGTTTCATTCAATTCTTTATCTGAAACTCCAAGAACCTGGATATCATCGCAGATGCCATCCCACAACAGTTCTTTGTATCATTCTTGCCAAGTTTTTGTAAATTTGGAATTATATCAAAATTAAAAGTTACCGGGAAACAGAGGAAAGACTTATTTAAGAAAGAGAATGGGACAGAAATCAGAAGAGAACACACAGGAGCTTGCCTACCTAAGTGTCCTTTATCTGTCCCTTTTCCTAGACCACATTCTATTTCTCCTCTAAGCATTAGATTTGTCAGTTAAATCTATCCCCAATGTATTAATTTCACTCTGGGAACAGTTGATGTGGGAAATTGACCCACAGCTCCTCTAGGGTTGATCTTGTATTCCTACACGCACTGCTTCTAGGCAAAGCATCAGACCATCTTATTATACAGATCTTTTGACATGAACCCTGAACGTACCTCAAAGTGATAGAGGATATTGTGGCAGCTGGAGCCCCCCCAACACAGATGCACGATCAACAAAATGAAAGGATTCGTGTCTCCTGATCAGGAACAATGAAAATCATGGGCAAAGGAGGGGGTAGTAAAGCAGAGTTTTATTGAAAGAGGAAAGATCCCACCAGGAAGGATCCTGAAAGAGTGATGCCAATTTAAGGCTTTTGCTAGAGGTTTTTATCTAGCAGTCGGGGACAATGGGTTGGTTCTCTGATAAGGAAGTGGGCTTCAGAAAATAGCTAAAATTATCCATAAAGTCAGCATTCCTTGTTCCCTGTTCTTAGCTGATAGTTTTGTAGCAAATTATTATTCAGGTTTTTGTTTTGTGCCCCTGAGCTATGAAGACTGTAATCTTGGTTCTGGAATGTAATTGCTTCAGGTCATTCTGCAGACTGTGACTAGGTTAAGCACTGCTGCAAGCTCTGTCCTGTTTGTAAGCAGCTCCTAGTGAAAGCTTGGCTATTGTCACTCCATCTTGGGCCTTTCTCCTCACTATATGTCCCTATCTCCTGCCTCAAAAGTACCAACATATTAATATCAACAGCTCTAATTTGTCGTTAGAAATTCAGCCTATCAGCTTTTAAAATTTATCAGCCGATTCGAAGACCTCTGATTATACACATGAATATTGTGCATTCCATTACATGTCAATTATACCTCCATAATATTAGAGGTTTTTTTTTTTTTTTTTTTTTCAGGAAACTGTAAAAATAAATCATTCTTTTTTATCACCCCAATATTTCGTCCCAGTGACTGCCTGGTGTTAGAATCACAATAACTGCTATTAGTGATAAATAATAAATGGTAGCAATCAGGATGGGGCACTTAGAAAGACCTAAAATGCAACCTTGCCTTTTGTCAGGATAAATTAAAAATATTAGAGAGAAGATGGTTAACCTAATGGAATTTGTTTCACCAGAGCCTGCTATGGCGAATTATTTGATCTGTAATGAAAAGGTGATAACTATGGGGATCATTTTAGTTCAGATGTATCAACTCTCCTTATTATTCTAGAGCAAATATTAGAGGATTGAATGAATCTCAAGCTGTAGATATTTCTCAGGTCTATTTTTAAACTCAAACTGGCTCTTTCCCAGAAAGAAGAGAAACAAAAATCGACTGGCAGTATAGCCTTTACCTTTATTCATTGCCTTTTCTGAGGAGATTAAAAAAAAAATTCTGAAACCCCAGAACAGATTGAGCATTATGAAGAACATTACAAAACAGAATACTTTTCAGGGTATTTAGAAGGAAATAAAGGGTTCAAAAAGAACTTGTCTTAAAAAAAAATCAGTTGAGTAGAGACAAAGTATCCGATATAGTAAATATTTTCCTTTCTTTGAAGAAAGGAAAATAATAAAAGCCCAATCACAGTAAATTATTCTCAAGGTTGGTCTGTAAAGCACCATTCCTAAGGATTTCCATCTGAAAAGCATCTGTAGAACTCTTCCTAGAAATAAGGTAAGTTGAGCGATTTGGGTGGTGCTGGGAACAATGGATAATTCTTCCATTAATGTTGCTCATTAATATTCACTCTCTCTTTTTCCTAACCGTAAGACTGTTCTTTAGATATCAGAAAAGTTCAATTTAAAGCAGTGTAAATGCTCAAAAGAGGAAGGGGTAGCAGAAAAAACTCCCAAATAAAGCACTTATGCTTTATGCTCAGAAAGGTTTCACGATCTTCACTTACAGATGGACAAATAGGTACTATTACTAGAATGAGTTACCTGGCTCTTTGTAACAGGTAGGAAATGTGAGGTGACCTATGGAAGACTGGAGGGTTACATCTACTTCCCAGTTCAACATGACTCTTTCATCACAGACTTGCTACCAAATAACTCGGAATGAGTATAAGGGAACATATTACAGTGACCTGTGAAATAGACCAAAAAACTCAATCCCAGGAAATGTACTGGAGAGATCATAAAAGTGTCAGTGAATCTTTGTCTAAAGATTGAGATAAAGGTGGTTGGTATTGTTTTTTGTTTGATTGTTTGTTTGTTTAATGGAGATTTTTGCTATAGGGCACATATGCTCTCTGGAGAGACAGAGAGAAACAGAGAGACAGAAAATGAGAAATCACTCCCCGGAGGTATAGCCACGCTGCAATCCCTTCTCCTCCATTCTCCTCCCAGGATTTTGGGCACACACGCACACGTTCCTGGTGTGAGTTTTAAGCCTCCAGGTCCAGGACTTAAACCGTGGTCGACTACATGGGAGTCCATCGACGTAACAGTTTCGCCATCTGCTGGTCCCAGTGTTGTTGTTTTTAATCACAGTTGACAAATCCTCCCTGAGTTTCACAGGGAAGAGACAAATAAACTTCCATTTTCTTATCAATAAAGGTTGTAGGTTGTAAAGGACTTAAATATCATCTTAAGAGTAAATACGGAGGATGGGACCAGCAGTTAGTGTAATGGCTATATCGCTGGACTCCCATGGAGTTGACCGCGGTTAGAGTCCTGGGCCCGGTGGCTTAAACTCACACCGGGGACTTGTGCATGCATGCCCAAGATCCCAAGAGGAGAATGAAGGAGAAGGGATTGTGGTGTGGTTATCCCCCCTTTGGGGTGATTTCTCGCTTTCTATCTATGTCTTTCTGGCAAGTACACATGCCCTATAGCAAAAGCCTCTTAAAAAAAAAAAAAAAAAAGAGTAAATACAGAGGAAATGTAGCAAGTTATTGTAAGGTAAGAAAAAAATAAAAATAAGTTCAGTGAAAAAACACTAAGAGCAAAGTCTTCCTTGCAGGGAAGCCAGGAGTACATGTCCTTGACTGAAGGAAGGTGCAGTGTGAATTTAAGGGGGGGAAATAACATATTGATGAGACAAAAGAAATGATAAACCAACATTCGGGACTAATGAGGTTGTCAGGAGACCTTTAGATGGATGATTTGGAGTGCTGGTGTTTTGATACCTGAGGCTATTTACCAACTTAAAGAAATTGGGAAAACCCCAAATGCCTTCAAAATGCTTTATTGTGATTCTCTGAGTTCAGGAAAAATCCAAATAGATGCCTATAGCTCTTAAATGAGGAGGTACTAAAAATAATAAACGGGAACCAGCCAGTGGTGTGCTGGTTGAGCGGGCTGGATCTCACATGGCTGGCTGTGTAGTTCAAGTCCTGGAACCAGTGACTTGAAAATCATGTGGGAGCTTGTGAGTGAGTGCCCAAAATCCTGAGAGGAAAATGGAGGAGAAGGGATTACAGCATGACCATTCCCCTGGGAGATGCTTTCTCACTTTTCCTCTCTGTCTCTGCCTCTGTCTCTGTCTCTCTGGGGCAAGCACACATGCTCTATAGCAGCAGACCCCAATCTTTTCGGCACCAGGGATGGGTTTCATGGAAGACAATTTTTCCACGAACGAGGGCAGAGGTAGGGTAGTTTGGGGATGATTCAAGTGCATTACATTTATTGCTAACTTTATTTCTATTAGTATTACATTGTAATATATAATGAAATAATCAGAGCCAGGAGATGGCATGGTGGTTAAGGTGCTGGACTTCCACATGGCTGACCTCGGTTTGAGTCCCGGACCTGGTGGCTTGCTTTCTCACTTTCTCTCTCTCTCTGTCTCCCTCTCTCTTGCTCTCTCTCTCTCTCTCTCTTTCTCTCTGGTCAAATTAAAGAATAATAATGATAATAAAAAATAAATATAATAAATCTTTTTAAAATTATATATATAATGAAATAATTATACTACTCACCACGATGCAGAATCAGTGAGACCCCTGTGCTTGTTTTCCTATAATTACATAGTCCCACCTGGGGGCTCCTATGAGAATCTAATGTTGCTGCTGATCTGACAGGAGGTGGAGTTCAGTTAGTAATGTGAGTAATGGGAAGCAGCTCTAAATACAAATGAAGCTTCACTTGCTTGCCTTCCACTCCCTCCTGTTGCATGACCTGGTTCCTAACAGTACCAGTCCATGGCCTGGGGACTCCTGCTCTATAGCAAATAAAAAAAATAATAAAATAATAAGTAGGCTGTTGTAACAAATCCAAAGTGTCTGGAAACCATGTTTGTGTCTCTGGCTAGAACTGCACAATGATTGTAGAGATGTTGACCTACAAGTAGATTCACCATCCACCTGACTGCAAGTGGCTGTCTGAAAGAAAATGAGGATTCTAGGAAACCCATCCCAGGCCTCTGTGAGCTCCAGAAACCAGCAAGGTTGAATTAAGTCACTGCCTCTATGGGAGTACAGGTGGTGTATTGTTTTGATCACTTGACAGGCATGCCTGCTTTAGGCACAGGATATGATCCAAGATGTCAGGTCCATTCCAGGGCCTCAGTCAGATATTCAAAACCTCAGAAAGCCTGGGAATCAGACCTGAATTGTCATGGAAGAAGACTTTAAAAAAATTTTTTTGTTTCTTATTGGTGAAAGAGGCATTCAGGAGGGAAGGTCTCTTCTTTTGCTGCCACTGATGAATACATCATCCATTGATTTCTTTATCTGTTATCGTAGCCAACTAAAGTTTTCTTAGTATCTACTCAGGTGCCAGGAACTATGATAGGTGATAGTGATAAAGTAGTTAATGAGACTCTCATGGAGTTTACATTGTAATGAAGGAGACCCAAATAAACAAGTACACAAATAAATAAATATGGATTACAAAATGAGCTCTGAGGACAATAAACAGGGAGATGAAGAGTGAATGAAAACCTTCAGGAGGTGTTGTGGCACTTAAGGTGTTGGGCTCCCACGTAGTTGACTGCACTAAGAGCCCCAGACATGATGGCTTGAAAATCACAACAAACAAATAGGTAATATCTATGAGGGGAGAAGTTAAGAGTTACCCATGAAATCTGAAGTGCAAACCAGGGAAACAACCAAGAAGAGACATCAAGAGGGAGTGTAAGTAGACATCTAGGCTGGGGATGTTCAATGGCAAACAGCTTATGGCTCCTATTTAATTTCATGAAACTGGGCAAGAGAACCTACTGCAGGAGATGGATGGAAAAGAGGAACAGGTTCAAGAACTCATTCTGGAAAAGTCCAGTATTTAGAGGTAGGGAAGAGAAGAAAGAGCAATTGATACAGAGTGCCCAATGAGGCAAGGAAAAAAAAACCCAGATAATGGTTTGTCACAAAAGCTGAAAGAGAACATTATTTCCAGAACAAAGGAAACGGTCAACTTTGTGGAAAACTATTGAGAGTCAAAAAAGATAAGAGAAAAGTGGTCATTAGATTTGGCAGCCAAGAGATCACTTGTGACCTTGAAAAGAGCAATTCTGATGGGAGTAGATGGGGCAGAAACACAATGGGGGTTTTGATCTCTGAGAGAAGGAAAAGCAGTATATTTTGGAAAGAAAGTTGGGCCAGTCATGCCATATGCAGCTTGCTTAAGTGCTCCTTTTGTACACAATTTACCTGTTTCCAGCAATAGTGTAATATAGTAAACAGCATGCGTTTTCGCCATCAGTTAGAAATGAGTTCAGAGTGCTATGGGGAAAATTATCTGAACTCATTGAGCTTCAGTTTCTTTATCTGTAAACTGCAGGGAAGGGGAAAAATTTTTTTTTCTTCTACTTTCCTAGGCTCTGCAATTGCAGCCCTGGAAAATGAACTAATGAAAGACAAGTTAGCAAAAGAAAAACACAGTTTATTTATGTGTGCAGCGCACATATGAGGGACCTCAAAACGCTCATGGAAAAAATGAAATTAAAGAATGAGTTTATTTTGGTGTAAGAATTTTGAAATATTAATATAGTTTATTCCATAGGATGTATTTTCCATGAACTTTTAAAAGTCTATTTCTTCCCTGATGGAGAGAGAAAAAGAGCACAACCCCAACTGGGTCTTCAGATCCTGATTCATCCCCTGTTTCAGCCAGTCCTTGGATTGTGGGCACACGTGTGTTTAGTGTAACCAGGGAGGTCTCCAGGCTCAAAGCCAGAGCCCTCCTATGTGGGTCAGCCTTGCATTGTTGCCTTTTACAGTGGTACCACCAGCCAGCCCCCTTCCATAAACTTTTTGAAAACCCTGCTACGTCTGATAAGAACTGATGAGTAGCTTTCAGAGTGGTTAGAACTGGGAGCTTAAATGGCAACTTTACAAACAATGATCCTTAAATAGTTGCTTGTTGATCATGTATATAAAACATATTTATTTGTAGAGAAATGACAAGACAAAGGAAAAAAAAGTTTAGACTTTGAAGACTGGCAAACTTTGGGAAGGGAAATATATGGAAAGAAACTCATGGAAGATAAGGGTTATTTCGGTGAGGTTTGTTGCATACGTTATTTGTGGTGCCAGTCTCTGGGCTTATAAGAATCTAGAGCTGATTAAATGTCTAAGAGTTGTGCTCTCCTTCCTGGTATGGGAGAGAGAGACACACCTTTACAAATGGCTATTTATGTCCTACAGTTAGGCAGGCAGGGAGGAGGGCAGAGAGACTTTTTGGTATGTGCTGTTTCTCAACTATCTTCAGCTCAAAATAATGCTTATGCCAAAGTGCCATATTTTTAGGTGGCTATTCTAACCCCCTACAAAAATTGGGCTAGTAATACTTCATAGAGGAATGAAATGTTATGAGCACAAAATGAAGTAACGTTTTAGTATAGTGCTAGGCATATATTATAGAAGTAGCATGATATTCATTTAAAGTATACTTTTTAAAAAGTTCCCAGAGGCCACATACATTCACCAAAAATAAAAGACAGAGAGTGGGGGGAAGGAGACAGCCCCGTGGGCATGGTCATGCATGATTCCTTCTCCTCCATCTCTCCATGTTATTGGGACTTAGAGCATGCATAGACACCTGGAGCGTTTCCCAAAATGAACCTAGTCAGCCATGAGATACAGCTCACTTAACCACTAGGCCATAGGGCTGAACCTAGAGCTCATTTATTGAGTGCCTAGAGTGGACCAAGCCCTGTGCTGGGTGTCTGGAGAAGTGTCAGTTCATGATCTGCAGAAATACACAGTCTAGTGAAAAGAAGACCTGAACACAATTGCACTAGACTAAGATCATTGCATCAGTGAGAATGCAACAAAAGGAGAAAACAAAAATGTTTCTGAGGGGGTCAAGGAAGGCTTCGGAGAAGGAATAGCATTTTATCCATAACTCAAAGGCATGGGATAGGCATGCAGCAGTCTGCCTGCAATTTATCAGTTCTAGTCACCAAATGCCTCAGGAAAGCTGATTTCTGGAATATGGGAGCTGACAGTGCTTTACTTGAGATGCCTTTCTATTCTTCTTCCACAAATGATTCCATCATGGCCAGGGAAATAGGCAACCAAATGTCTTCACCCCCCACCAACCCAAACACTTACCACTCTCCCCATGCCTCAAATTCTTTTAATAAGATGAAGCGTTTTATTCCACAATTAGAGATAAGAAGCACTACCCTAGGGAGTGAAGCATACTGGTTTAAGTACACAGGAAGGTTGTTACAGGCTCTCCTCAGGAAAATTCTTCCCATGGGGCCTGACGACCCTCTGATACCTCATTGTAAAAACTCTTTCTTTTCTTGGGAAGCAGATGGAATGAACAACCTGAAGTTTGTCTACTGTTCTTAAGCAAGACTTGTACTAAACTCTCTGTCTTTTCTCAGCAGATGGGCTTTATATCTGCACCAAGGGACAAGAATATTCACATATACCCTTCTCTGTTTAGGAATCATACTCATTCTTTATGTTTTATAACTGCCCCATACTGAATCAAATAGGTTAAGAAAATTGTGTTAAAAAAAAGAAGAGGGAACCAGCAGTTAGCGTAATGGCTATGTCGCTGGACTCCCACGTAGTTGACCGCGGTTCGTGTCTCGGACCCGGTGGCTTACAACTCACGCCGGGTGCGTGTGCGTACGTGCCCAAGATCCCGAGAGGAGAATGGAGGAGAAGGGATTGCAGCGTGACCATCCCCCCTGGGGGGTGATTTCTCGCTTTCTGTCTCTATGTCTCTCTCTGTCTGTCTGGCGAGCGCACGCGCCCTATAGCGAAAAACCTCTCCAAAAAAAAAAAAAAGAAGAAAAAAACTCCTAAAGGCCTTTTGATTTTTCTACCTTGAAAACACAAATAAAAAAGCTCAACACTGTAGCCCCTGTCTCTTCCCATCACCTTGGATGGATTGTAAGGTAACAGGCCTTTATCTGCTCCCAAGCTCCATAAAGAACTACCAGTTCCTGGGCCTGAACCATTCTCATGACTGAAGAATCTCAGCATCAGAGTCAAAGCTGGACACAGTGTGGGTAATGCCTAACACTACTTCTTAAAATAACTAGTATTTTTTTGATAACTTTATTGAGGGTACAACTGGCATACAATTAATAACTTTAGTTGAAATGTATGATTTAGGGACCAGCAGGTGGCATGGTGGTTGAGGATGCTGGACTCCCACATGGCCAACCATGGTTCAAGTTCCAGACCTGGCGGCTTGCTTTCTCACTTTCTCTCTTTCTCTCTCTCTTACTCTGTTCCTCTCTGGTCAAATTAAAATAAACAAATAAATAAATAAAGTTAAATAAAATAATTCTTAAGAAAAAAATGTAAGATTTAGTGAGTTTTTAAATTAAAAATTTATTTAATTTTGTTTATTATTATTATTCAATTTTACCAGAGAGTGAGAAAGCAAGCCACCAGGTTCGGGACTCGAGCCACAGTCAGCCATATGGGAGTCCAGCACCTTAACCACCACACCACCTTCTGGCCTAGTAAGCTTTGATAAATGTATACCACCATGAAACCATCACCACCATTAAGATAGTGGAATTATCCATCGCCCTTAAAAGTTTCCTGGTCTCCTTTTGTAATCCTTTCCTACTGTACCTCCCAGCTCTTCATCTACCATGAAGCCACTAACTTACTTTCTGTCACTATGTGTTAACTGACATTTTTTTAGAATGTTGTTAAAATTAGTTCATATAGTGCCTACTCTTCTTGATCTGGGTTCTTTTGCACAGCATAATTGAATATTCATCCATGTGTTGAATGTATCAGCTGTTCATTCCTTTATACTGCTGAGCAGTATCCTATTGGGTGGACATACCAGTTTGTTTATCCATTTACCCCTAGGTGAACTTTTACATTGCTTCTAATTTGGGGCTATTACAAATGAAGATATTATGAACATTCATGTACAAGTCTCTTTAGATGTGTGCTTTTTTTTTTAAACATGTAGGAGTGAATGGCTGGATTATATGGCAGGTGTATGCTTAACTTTTTAAGAAACCAATAAACTGCTTTCTAAAGTGGTTCTACCTTTTTTGTTCTTCCTAGTTTATGTCTTTGTCATAAACTCAAGAACTATTTGAACTAAAATAGGTTCAATTGTTTTGTTTTGTTTTGTTTTTACACTTCACCATAGCTAGTCTTCTGGCTCTTTTGTGTTAAGACAGAGTCTTGCTACGTTGCTCAAGTTTAGGGTCTACCTGCCTCAGCTTCCCAAAGTTGCTGGAATTATGGGTGCACACCACCACATTCAGCATGTAGGCTGGACTAGGGATCAAACAGAATGGTTTTCAGCACTGCAGTTTAGTGTGCTACTGCCTGTACCACATAGAGTGGGCCCTGATTTTCTTCTTCTTCTTTTGTTAGTTTTGCTTTAGGGTACGTGCACTCACTGGGGAAAGAGAGAGACAGAGAAAGGGAAAAATCATCCCCCATAGTGGATGTGATAGCCATGCCACAACCCCTTCTCCTTCATTTTCTTCTTGGGATTTTGGGCACATACATGTTTGAGCCTACCATGTTTGGGTCCATACCACAAACCACAAAGTTGATCATGTGAAATCCAGCTGCCTTAACTACCACGCCACCAGCTGGCCTTAGACCAGTTGACGGTTAATATAAATTCATAGTATAAGGAAAAAATAGTTATAGATATTTTTTCATTTAAATTCTTAAATTTATTGAGACCTATTTTGTAGTCCAGAATATGATCTATCTTGGTAATTATTCTATGTGCAATTTAAAAAAATGTTATTTTCTGATGTTTCATGATGTCATTTAAGTCAACTTGGTGGCTAATATTATTGAAACCTTCTGTATTAGCTATCAATTGTTCTATCACTTATCACAAGAAAAATATTACACTCTCTTGGTATAATTGTGCACTTGTTTATTTCTCTTTACAGCTCATAATTTTGTCATATTGATGAATTGACTCCTTTATCATTATGAAGCAAGCTTCATTAATCTTAGTCTATTTTTTTGTTTTGAAATTTACTTTTTCTTATATTTCTATAACAACTTCAGCTCTTATTGGCTACCTTTAGCATGGTATATCTTTTTCTATTGCTTTTCATTTAATCTATTTGTGTCTTACATGTGTAGACTAGATATTTTTTTTCTCAGCCACATAATGTAGGGTCTTGCCTTTTATCCCAATAAACAATCTCTGCTTTTTAAAATATTATTATTATTATTATTATTATTATTATTATTATTATTTTTGTTATAGCATACATGTACTCACCATAAAGAGACAGAGAGAAAAAGGACGAAAGTTAGAAATCACTCCCCAGGAGGTGGGGATGGCTATATTGCAACCCCTTCTCCACTTTTCTCTTGGGATTTTGGACATGCATATGCACACAACTGACATGTTTTATAAGCCACCAGTCCAAGACTAGAACTACTCAGTTGGCCATGAGAGATCCAGTTGCCTTAACCTCTGTGCCATCTGTTGGTCCCAATCTCTGCCTTTCAGTTGAGGTGTTTAGTACATTTGCATTTAATGCAATCATTGCCATGATTAGGTTTAAATCTATCATCTTGCTATTTGTTTTCTATTTGGTTCAAATACTATTTATTTATTTAGCATTTTAAATTTTATTTATTTATGAATTTTTTCCATGAGGGAGAAAGACAGAGAGAGACACTTCCACTGTGGCCCCTCAGTCTGAGCTGGCCTAGGTCATTGGCTTACATTTATTGTCATGCTCAGAGAGATCCCAGACACCAATCCAGGACATTTCCCATGTGGGTCCAGTTGTGTTACTACTGTACCACACCTACTTCCTACTTGTTTATTTTTTAAAGATAGAGCCTTGCTCTGTTATTATCTTCCTGCCTCAGCCTACCACCTGGGACTACAGGTACATACAACTATATATGGCTCTTTTTAGACGGAGTCTTGCTTTGTTGCCCAGGCCAGCCTTGAGCTCACAGTCCTCTTGACTTAACCTGCAAGGTCATTGGGACTACAGGCACATGTCACCATGCCTAATCTTTAGGTTTGACTGGGCATTGAACTATGGCCTCCCATGTGGTCCCAGTCTGACAAGCACAACATTTTATCATCACATACCATTGCAGCTGGGCTTTGACTCATATATTCTTGATTCCTTTTTTCCTTTTTCTGTCGTCTTCTGATTATGTATTTAATGATTTCATTCTGTCTTTTTTTCTGACTTATTAACCATAACATGTTGTTATTTAAATTAGTTTTAGAGTTTATAGTACATGTATATAAATTATTATAGTCTGCTTTCAAATGATATACATCTACTTCATATATGGTATAATATTTTTATAAGAGAATACTTTCATTTCTCTCTCCCAACACTTACACTATTCTTTTTCTTACATATGTGTTATAATCCCACACAATACATTATCACTCTTGCTTAAACCATCAGCTATCTTTTTTATTTATCAGCTATCTTATTTATTTATTTATTTTAGTTTGTTATGGGGTGTGTGTGCTTGCCAGAGAGTGAGAGAGGAAAGGAAAGTGAGAAATCACTCCCCAGGAGGGATGGCCACACCACAATCCCTTTTCCTCCATTCGCTTCTTGGAATTTTGGGCATGCACACACATGTGCCTGGCATGTTTTTCATGTCACTGGATCCAGGACTTGAACAAAGCAGTCAGCCATGAGATGACTGCTTAAGAGATCCAGCCACCTTAATCACCCTGGCCATAGTTCTGTTAAGATATTCATAGTATAAGAAAAACAAATTTCACACACTTGCCATTGTAGTTACCATTTTTGTAGCTCTTCATTCTCAGTGTATTCATATTTCCATCTGGTATACTTTCCTTCTTCCTGCTAGATTTCCTTTAACATTTATTGTATTATAGGTCTTTTAATGATGAATTTTTTCAGCTTTTATGTATCTTTGAAAAATCTTTGTTTCATCTTCATCTTTGAACAATGTTTTTGCTGAGTATAAGTTTCTGAGCTGGGGATGGGCAGACAGTGGTGCAGTAGTACAAAAGCGATGCTCAGCAAGGCAGACCCACACAGGAAGTTACTATTGTTTTGTGTCCCTGAGTACATCAGACATGTGTGCCCATGATCTGGGGCAGTGTGGGGAGAGAGGTGGAGGTGGATCTCAGTGTC